>JAGKTI010001456.1:11979-37397 GCA_018397915.1 Birgus latro | reverse complement strand
CACCCACACACACACACACACACACACACACACACACACATGCAGTATCCAGTCCCATATTGCCCTATCTCAGATATTTCAGGCAACAGTATCCAAGCTTTGAGATCCTACATCCAAAGGAAGAAATGTTCAGCTGGCTGGTACCATTTTCATACAGTAGCTGAGGTTGTCATATGTGTATTACAACACAATTTGAGAGTTCTTTATATTATTGTTATAACATGCAGACAGATATACATTGGTAAGACTAATTTTCACAGCATTTAAAAAGACCTAGGTATTCCAACCCTAATTTGGCTGATAAACCTACACTATAGTAAGCCCATGAATGAATGGTGATGGATGGAACATCTCAAATTTGTTGTATGCTGATGATGCAGTGCAACTTATAAATACTGGACAAGAACTTGTTAGACTAGTGCAGAGTTTTGCTGATGTCTGTGAATGTAGCGCCTTGAGAGTAAATGTAGAAAAGAGTAAAGTGATGGTAATCGAGACAGAAGGTAACTCCCAGTGTGATGGTACAGTGAATGGAGAGAGACTGGAATTGTTGAGAGTTCAAATACCTGGGTACAGTGATAGAAAGGAGAGGAAAATGTGCAAAAGAAGTGGAAAGTAGAGTGACACAAGGAAGGAAAGTAGCTGATGTTATGAAGGCCTTGATAAGAAACAGAGGCTTGAGTGTTGCAGCTGTGTGTGGCTGACATGAAGGAGTGTTAAGTGCCAACTTTAGCATATGTACAGTATGTGAGACTGTGGTGTCATGAAAATGAAAAGTCAAGAGTGAGAGCAGTGGACTGCTGAGGAATGTATGTGGAGCACAGAGAGTGGATAGGATACAAAATAATGTGATTCATGAAGGATGAAGAGTGAGGAAGTCTGTGGACACCAGAATCGAAGAGAGTGCGCTGAGATGGTATGGTCATGCAGAGAGAATGGATAACAATAGAGTGGTGAAAAAGGTATATCTGAGCAAATTTGAAGGAGGAGGGGAGGCAAGGTAGGCCAAGGAGAAGGTGGAGGAATATGGTGGATGAGTGTGTGAGGAAGAGAAAATGGAAATCACTGAGGCTAGAGGACTGACGAAATTGAGCTGGCTGAATGAATGTTGGAAGAAGAAGTGCATGATCAGGGATTTGGCACCCCTTTTTAACGTTTCAGTGTCTGGATTGACTCTGTCGGATACGTTTATGTGAAGCTGCAGAATGTGGTGAAAGTTTTGGGCGTATCAGATAGCCAGGATTCTGGAGGCTTGAATGATGAGTGAATGGAAGCAAGGCCTATTGGAATGGACAAACTTGGGTTGTCTGGACGTTGCTACTCCTCACCCTGCCCTAGGGTGGGAAAGGAGGTCTGGATGATGATTATGATGATGTTATAATATAGGCTATTTTTGTATATTACTGATCACAGACGCAGACATTTCCTGTTGTAACTTTGTCACACTGATTAGACTATAATTTCACTTTATATTTTGATTGTTGTACTACTGAATATATACATTACAGTGATCCCTTGGTTATCACGCATAATTGGTATCAAGCCTGGGGTTTGATTATGACATTGTGCGATAACGAAAGCACAGAACCTGTGGTATTTATTTTAATTAGAACTGGGTGCCGTACTTGAAAATCCAAATTTTCCTTGTTACAACAATTTAGACCCACTAAATACATGCATGCATACATACTGTTAAGGTAAGTATCAGAAACACATACAGACATGGTTTGGTTGAGGTAAGTATCAGAAACACATACAGACATGGTTAGGTTGATGGAAAATGATGAAAAGGGCACAGTAAGAAAGAAACATGTGCCATATAAAGACCTGAGATAGGCTTGAGGCAAGGGGTTCTGAGGCTAGGGGATGGAGAATTAGTGGTCCCGACCACATAGGATTAACTCCTTGAGTAGGTCCTCATCTCTGAATCCCCCAAAGCCATCAGAAACCAGAGATTTTGCACTATCTTTGTCAGCAGGAATCAACTCAGGTGCTCGATATGAAGTTTTAAGCCAAAAAAGGGGGAGGAGGCTGTAGCACGGGCCAAACAGGGTGGTAGTCCTGGGGGGAATGGGAATGCTGGTGATAGGGAGAGCTGGAGCTCCTGTTTCACTAGCTACCTAACCATCCCCCTTTGCTGACCTTTTCAGTGTGACATGGAGAGTAGACCAGCATACTCTCCCAAACATTTCCTCTAACTATCTTATGCACTACACCACATGCGCTTTACATATCACACAACGTATCCCACTACGTTACAGGGGTTGACACCAGCAAGGGCATGCGGCCAGAAAACTTTGCCCCCACTACCTAGTGGCGGACTTTTGGGGGGAGGCGTGACGGGGGTTTTGCCGGCATAGATCATGGGTCCGGGGCGAGATGGGGCTCGAACCTGTGCTAGAGGGTACAGGGCATTGCGGTTCCCAGGCTGCCACTTCCACTCAATAGAGAGGGACCCGAACCTGGGAGTAGCACCCCAGGAGGCTGCCCTATCAGTGGGTGTATAATGGCGGGGCAGTTGCAGTGCCAAGGCGCGCTTGGAGGGTGTCCCTGCAGCTGTCCTGGCAGGGTGCCCCGAGGCCACTACCACAGCCACTGGTAAGCTGGTGGGTTAGGGGTCCCAGATCCATTGCCTGGACCTAGGACTGTGCAATGGGTTGGGCCTTTGGAATGTTGACCCCCCCTTTATCTTACCGACTATGACTTACAAGTATGAGCATCAAAGCAAGCATGAGGACAGCAAATCACCCAGGGGGTTTAGGGTGAGTTTGGGGAATGTGGGAAGTTTGAGGGGAAGAGTGGGGGAAGTCATTGAGGCATTCAGTAGGAGGTGGGTGGATGTGGCATGTTTGCAGGAAGTCTGGTGCAGGGGTGGATCAGCCAGAAAGATTGTTGGGAAGGATTGCTACTATAAGTTGTATTGGCTGGGGTAACTGACGGATATGGGGGTGTGGGTGTGTTGGTTGCGGAGAAATGGGTGGAATATGTTATGAATGTTATGAGAGTAAGTGATAGGATATTAGTAGTGAAAATTTTGATTGGTAGGAAAATGATTTCAGTTATATCTGCATATGCTCCACAGGTAGGATTGGATGACGCAGAGAAGGATAGATTTCGGAATGATTTAATACGTGTAGTAAGTGGTATGGGCGATGATGAGGTAGTGGTTCTGGGAGGGAATTTAAATGGTCATGTGGGTGAAGCAGCTCAAGGTTATGAAGGAGTCCATGGAGGATGTGCATATGGTGTGAGGAATGCGGAAGGGGAAAGAATACTCGAGTTTGGGGAGGCTATGGACATGATTGTGTGCAACACACATTTTAGAAAAAGAATGAGTCAGTTGATTACGTACGAGTCCGGGGGAAGTAGTAATCAGATAGATTATTTTTTGGTCAGGAGGGTTGATAGGAGGTTAGTGAGGGATGTTAAAGTTATAGGAAGCGAGGAGTGTGTGCAGCAGCACAAACTGTTGATCTGTGACATGGTGCTTAAGGAACGAGTGATGAGAAGGAGGACATATGTACCTAGGAGGAAAATATGGAAGCTGGGAAACCTTTTATAGTGAGATGAGGAGAGTGGTGGCTGAACAGGGAGCCATAGATAGAGGCATTAATGAACAGTATAGAGCCCTTAAGAACAACCTCTTGAGAGTTACCGATGCAATATGCGGTTGGACAAGAGGCCCACCAAGACATAAAGTAACTTGGTGGTGGGATGAGGGTGTAGAAGCTGCAGTTAAGGAGAAAAGAAGGCCTTTCTGGGAATGGAAGAAGGGTGGTAACAGGGAGGAGTACTTGGCTGCCAAGCACAGGGCTAGAAGAGAGGTATACAGGGCGAAGTCTGAGTCACAGAGACTTTTACTTGATAATCTAAATCATGGAGAAAGGAAAAATATGATTTTTAGGGTGGCAAATCAGGTGAAGAGGGATAATCGGGACATTGTAGGTGAGCAGTGTGTGAAGAATGATGAAGGAAGGGTAGTGGTGAACAGTGGGGATATTAAAGATGCATGGAGAGAGCATTATAGCCGGTTGTTGAATGAGGAGTTTGATTGGGATAGGGAAGGTTTGGATCCAGCAGATCCAGTGTTTGTCCCATGGCCTTTGATTGATGCTGCTACTGTGAGTGAGGCAATAGGCAGGATGCGGGTGGGGAAGGCGGCAGGTGTGTCTGGGTTGACTTCCGAAATGTTGAAGGCCTCAGGAGATACTGGGGTGAGGTTAGTCACTGACCTGATAAACATGATTATATATGAGTGTGTTGTCCCAGATGATTGGCTGAAGAGTGTAATTGTAAATGTGTACAAAGGGAAGGGTGATGCCCTGGAAAGGGGAAATTACAGAGGTATAAAGCTCTTAGATCAGATAACGAAGTAATGGAGAGAGTTTTAGAAGGTATGATTAGAGAAAGAGTGAATATCGATGAGATGCAGTTTGGGTTTATGCCAGGCAGGGGGACCACTGATGCCATATTCGTTGTTCGACAGCTTCAGGAAAAATATATTGGAAAGAAAAGGGAATTGTATTTTGTTTTTGTTGATTTGGGAAAGGCCTTTGACAGAGTCCCTAGAGAGGTGGTGAAGTGGGCAATGAGAAAGCTAGGGTTGGAAGAGTGGCTGGTTAGGGTGGTTATGGCCATGTATGTGGGTGCTCGCACCCAGGTGAGAGTGAATGGAGTTTTGAGTGATGAGTTTTCTGTGAATGTTGGTGT
Source organism: Birgus latro (assembly GCA_018397915.1). Taxonomy (NCBI): domain Eukaryota; kingdom Metazoa; phylum Arthropoda; class Malacostraca; order Decapoda; family Coenobitidae; genus Birgus; species Birgus latro. The sequence goes on along the minus strand of JAGKTI010001456.1, from coordinate 32,687 downwards.
GCATCAGGGGTCAGTTTTGAGTCCCTTGTTGTTTATCATGGTGCTCGAAGCCCTCTCACTTGACTTCAGAGATGGACTCCCATAGGAGATGTTGTATGCTAATGATTTGGTGTTGATTGCAGAGAATGAAAAGGAGGTGGAGGAAAGATTTAAGAAGTGGAGAGATGGTGTGGGGCACAAGGGCTTAAGGGTAAATGCAGATAAAACAAAAGTGATAATATCTAGGGTTGGTGTTGGTACAATCAGAGGAGAGGGAGAGTGGCCATGTGCAGTTTGCCACAAGGGTGTGGGAAGTAATTCCATCTTGTGTAGTGTTTGTAATAAATGGGTGCACAAGAGATGTAGTGGTATTAGAGGTAGACTGCGAGATAATGCTGATTTCATGTGTGCGGCGTGTCTCGGGGAGAGCAGGTGGAGATTGTTAGGCATGAGAGGGTTGAACTTGCGGGTGAGTCTCTTGAGTGTGTGGAGGAGTTTTGTTATTTAGGAGACATGTTATGTGCCAGAGGTGGGGCTGGAGTTAGCTCGATTGCTAGGGTGAGAAGTGATTGGAAGAAGTTCAGGGAGCTGTTGCCTCTCCTGACATTGAAAGGACTCTCCTTACGTGCTAAGGGGTCTTTGTATGAGCAGGTGGAGATTGTTAGGCGTGAGAGGGTTGAACTTGCGGGTGAGTCTCTTGAGTGTGTGGAGGACTTTTGTTATTTGGGAGACATGTTATGTGCCGGAGGTGGGGCTGGAGTTAGCTCGGTTGCTAGGGTGAGAAGTGATTGGAAGAAGTTCAGGGAGCTGTTGCCTCTCCTGACATTGAAAGGACTCTCCTTACGTGCTAAGGGGTCTTTGTATGCAGCATGTGTTAGGAGTGTGATGCTGTATGGTAGTGAGACCTGGGCAGTAAAGGAAGAGGATATTCGCAGGCTTAAACGCACAGAAATGACAATGATTTGGTGGATGTGCAGTGCGTCCCTGCGTGCAAGGCTTGGGGGGGCTGGGTTTACAATGGAAGAGTTGAGAGGTAGGATGAGACTGGAGTGTATTGGTGTTGTGATGAGGAGAGGTAGGCTGAGGTGGTTTGGACATGTGGAGAGGATGGGGGATGATAATTGGGTACAGAGGGTGAGAAGTGTTAATATTTGGGGAGGGGTAGACCGAGAAAGACATGGGACGAGGTCATTAAGTGTGACTTAAGGGTTAAGGGACTGAACAGGGAGGGTGCCAAAGATCGAGCAGCATGGAGAGCCGCCATTAGGTGACCAAGGCCGACGCATGCAAGCATGTTGGAGCCTTCAAAAACGAAACAAGACGAGTGGCAGGAGTGATAACAAAAGCCACTATAACCAAGTGATTACTCTTTATAATTTTCCTTAATGGGACCATTCACAAACTGAGGAATTGCCAGTGATCACCAGGTAATTTAATTAGGAACTCACTCAACTCCTCCCGGCTCACTCAGCCACAGCTCCTGGCCTTTGGTTCCTTCTGTCTCCCCACATACAGCTCTTCTTAATGGTGTGGAGTCAAAGGCTTTTTGTCTCCTTAACTCTTCTCTTACTGGCTCCCTTCAACCCCTGTCTCTTTGCCACTCTGTTGTATCTTTGTCTCTTTTCTGTCGCTACTTCAATGGCCTCTGCTCCTCTGAACTGTCTGCTTGCATCCCTCCACCCGTACGACGGGCGCATAGCACCCACCTATCAACAAACTCTCATCCCTTTTCTGTTCAGCTCTCTAGTGCAAGAGTTAATCGTTACTCCCAGTCCTTCATTTATGCAACAGGTCAACTCTGGAACTTTCTCCCTCTGTCTGTATTTCCTACTTCCTATGATCTCCAGTCTTTCAAACGCAGTGTGTCCAGGCATCTCGAAATGAACGGATCTTGAATTTGGCTCTCTGTTGTATTGCATTTATTAATGGGATGATAGGCCTATGACTCCACCTTGTTGAGAAGAGCTGTATCAGGGGAGCCTCCCCACACATGAGAGTTGTACTCTACACAGAGGCAAATAAAAGCCACGTATAAAGTCAGCAACTGTGCAGGGGTAAAGAAGGCACGGATTCGGCTTAGCACACTTATCTCTTGGAAGTCGATTTTAAAAGAGATATAATATGATCTTCCCAAGGTAAATCCTGAGAAAATGGAACCCCTAAGTATGTTTAAACGTGATGCAGGATTGAGTTGGATATTATTAAAAAATAGTGGGTACTCCTGTGGAAGATTTTGATGGGTTGATAGATGTAAGAATTGAGTTTTAAAACAACAAGATTACTTTTACCCCAGTCAGAGATACGAGCCAAGTCAGACATATCCTCATCCTTTGTTTGTTAAAGTAACTGTTGAGATGGACGCTGTGGGAAGCGAATGGAAAGATGAAGGATGGAATGATCAGCGTATGAGTGGACAGGGTTAGATGTACAGCTTGGAAGGTCATTGATGAATAAAAGGAAGAGAGCCGGTGGTAGGACTTTTTTTTTTTTTTATGCAAGGAAGAATGAACCAAAGGCCACAGGCCTGCATACTGTTCCTTCCAAGAAAAAGGAAAAACGATACAAAAGAGGGCCAAATTCAAGATCCGTTCATTTCGAGATGCCTGGACACACTGCGTTTGAAAGACTGGAGATCATAGGAAGTAGGAAATACAGACAGAGGAAGACAGTTCCAGAGTTGACCAGTTGCATAAATGAAGGACTGGGAGTAAGGGTTAACTATTGCATTAGAGAGTTGGACAGAAAAGGGATGAGAGTTTGTTGCTAGACGGGTACTACGTGCCTGTCTTAGAGGTGGAGGGATGCAAGCAGACAGTTCAGAGGAACAGTGACCGTTGAAGTAGCGATAGAAGAGAGAAAAAGATGCAACAGTGCGGCGAACAGACAAAGGTTGAAGGGAATCAGTAAGAGGAGGGTTAATGATACGAAAAGCCTTTCACTCCACCCTATTGAGAAGAGCTGCATGTGGGGAGCCTCCCCTAAGGAACACGACGATTGATAGATCTAGGAGAGGAACAGTGGCCATCTACAGCAGCTGCTATAGAATAACCAGAAAGGAAGCTCCAGATGAAGGCACAGATAGAAGGACAGAAACCGTTAGAGGACAGTTTGGAAATATATGCCAGACCTGATCGAAAGCCTATGAGATGTCAAGTGCAATGGCAAAGCTTTTGCCAAAGTCACAAAAGTAGGATGACCAGGAGCCTGAAAAGTAGGTGAGAAGATCGCCAGTGAAGTGTCCCTGATGGAACCCATACTGACGATCAGAAAGAAGGTTGTGATAGGAAAGATGCTTTAAAAAAAGGTTGTCAAGAATAGACTTGGAAATTTTTGAGATACAGGATGTTAAAGCAATTGGAAGATGGTTAGAGGGTTGAGAATGGTCACCCTTCTTTGGGACAGGCTGAATGAGAGCAAACTCAAGTAAGAAGGATAGGTACAAGTTGAGAGACAAAGGCAAAAGAGGTTACCTAGGCATGGTGTAAACACAGAAGCACAGTTCTTGAGAACAACATGAGGAACCCCATCAGGCCCATATGCCTTGTAAGTCCTGAGGCCAGTGGTGGCAGAAAATACATCAGTTGAAGAAATTTTAATGTCAGCCATGAGGAAGTCAGAGGGGGGAAGTGATGAAGGAACAGCACCGGAATTGTCAAAGGGGGGATTGGAGGAGACAGTCTGAGCGAAGAGGACTTCTTTGTCAGTAGAAGAAATAGCTACAGAGTCACCAGAGTGGAGAACAGGAGGGAAGGATGATAAGGTAGATGTTAGACAGGTTTTTGGCAAGGTGCCAGAAGGAGCGGGAAGAATTCGAGTTGAGAGCAATTAGTCTATCTATCTGTCTATCTGCTGCCAGACACCATAATCCCGTAAGGGGTTCCCATTTGACTTTGAGTTATTTGTTTTACGGTGAGGGGCACTAACCCTCCACCAACCCACTTGTTGGCTCGTAGGGAGCATGTATCGTTTGGTTATATGGTTACCACCCAGCATTGTAAATGGTTTCTTGGCTTACAGGAAGCTATTTGGCTTGTCACTCAATGTAAAGCCACCTGTAATGGAAAGAAAAGCATTAAGAAGTGACAGGAAAGATGGGAGAAATAGGAGAAGAGGAGGGCAGGCACAGTAAAAGAATGGTAAAGGCTAAGGAAGAAGTAGGCAGTACTACAATTAGTATGGATGAAATTATTTTTAGCAGAGCAAAGAACAGACTTAGCACAATTCCGGGCTGAAACGTGAAAAAAAAGATGATATTCAGGGGTGGGTTGGCTCCAGTACCATTTGTAGGCCTTCTCCTTGTTGTGGACAGCATTAGAACAAGCGTGATTAAACCAAGGTTTCTTTGCATTAGTCAAAGATTATGAGAAGGGAATGTATGCTTCCATGCCAAAGAGAAAAACCTCCGTAATACGCATGGTACACTCAGATGGCTCTTAGCCATGAAAGCAATAATCATTCCAGGGAAAATTAAAGAAGTACTGCCTGAGGGCCTCCCAATCAGCAGCTCCAAAGTGCTTTTCTCACGATGCTGGTCACCTAGAGACTGATGTGGGGTTCTTCGGAATGGCGGGATGCAGAGGAGCGTGGGTATGCGTGTAGGGGTGCCATGCTGGTCAGTGCTTCCCATGCGTCCATTCATTTACCAAATGAAAATATGTTAAATGAACTTAACGTTCGGCCTGGTCAAGTTGGTCGATAAAATCGAAGTTCGTTAAAAGAGGGTTCTGTATATTGAGAGTTTACTTTAGAAGTCTCGCTGCATGTTTCATTTGAAACACTTATCATTTAGTTATCAAGGAGATTAATGTTTCATCTGGCAAGTGTTGAAGAGAATTTTCCAGCTCTTAGTTAAAAATCCATCCATCCATTCCATCATCCAATCCTCCGTTTCCCCATGAGGAGCGTAGGAGCCCAGGGCTAGGCAAGTTGGTCCTGACATTTAAGATGAGAGTGACCAGCTTCACTCATCCCTGAGTGGCATTACATGAGCAATAAACTCCAACCACTCCTTGGGTATAAACGTTCACCGGCTCAATCTGATTAGAGCGCCGTAATTACCCACTAAACCACCAGGCGCCAAAATTTGGTTATATGGTTACGAGCCAGTGTAGTAAATGGTTTCCTGGTGTACAGGAAACCATTTTGGCTTGTCACTCAGTATAGAGTCACCCACAGGCAGAACAAAGAGGAGAGAATGAAGGAAAGAAAGACAGAAGAGGGAGTGGGGAAAAAAAGAAAAGAAAAAATATGTAGCCGAAATCAAGTGAAGACGAAGCTGCTGACAAATTGCAAGTACCGTACTGATGTTTCCAGGAAGACAACAACAAAACAGATCCCTATAAATAATTACAGCCAAATGACAGTGTTATTATTGCTGAGTTATTATGATAGACATATATGAGTGGTGTAAAAAAAACACGAGTCTGAAACAGAAGTTTAATCCTGACTAGTTTCACACAGAGGCTTATTCCTGGCTAGTTTTGCACGGAGGCTTCTTCAGAGAATGAACTTTTCCCGGGTCAGGCCAACTTTCATGGCCTACTGCTGGATCACACACTTGGCTAATCCTTAGTCTGCAGGTTGCTAATTGGCCTGTTACCTTTCCCTCTGACCTGATCATCAGCGCTGCTATGTGAGACCTCACCACATCACCTCCTTTTTTGTTGTTATTTTTAATGTTTTTTTTATGTAGATTGCCTCCAAAGCTTTTCTTTATGCCTTTGTTAGATTTTTCTCTATGCCTTTGTTAGATTTTTCTCTAATATTTCTGTTTCACCGTATTTTGGCAGATGTTTTTCATCTATGTGGTTGACCAGGGCACTGGTTGTCCGATGATGTCTTACATCAGCTTTATACTCCCTCAGCCTCGTTTTTATGCCCCTACTGGTGTCTCCATAGGAGGCTGCTTTCAGTAATTACAGGGTATCTTGTATACTATGCTGTTTTCATTTTGAGGGCCTTCTTTTTTCCCTCTTATTATGTCAATTATGATCTAACCTGATGGTGTCACTATGTTTATGTTGGTATGGTGTAGTGCTTTTTCGAAGACTCATGACTATGTCCGAGTTTGGTACTGTTAGGTACAGAACTTATCCTTTTATCTGCCTTTCCCCTTTCCATCGTTTGATTTGCTTTTTCTTTCAGTGTGACTGGAAGGCCCTTGGGGGATCCAAGTTTTAGAAGGGCACTTATGATGTAGTCTAATTCACTTTGGAGATACTCTATGCTACAAATCCTTAATGTTGTTAGAAAATATCCAGCTACCACTCTTGACTTTGTCCTGTTATCATGAGTGCTGAAGTAGTAAGTGAAGTCATCTTTGTTGGTTGGTTTCCTGTACACAGTGAATTTTGCTTGATCACTGGATCTCATAATTAAGGTGTCCAAGAAAGGTGTTTTACCATCATTTTCATCTTCCACAGTAAACTTTATCTTTTTCACTTAGAAGGCTGAGGGAGCATAAAGCTGATGTAAGACATCATCGGATGATGATCAGCCACATAGATGAAAATATCATCTGCCAAAATGGAGTGAAACAGAAGTACAGTATTAGAGAAAAATCTAACAGCGGCACAAAGAAAAGCTTTGGAGGCATTCTACATAACAAACCATAAAAATAATAACACAAGAGTAGGTGACGTGGTGTGGTCTCACGTAGCAGCGCAGATGATCAGGTCAAATAACACAAGATTAGGTGATGTGGTGTGGTCTCACATAGCAGCACAGATGACCAGATCAGAGAGGGAAAGGTAATGGACCAATCAGCGACCTGCAGACTAAGGATTAACCAAGTGTGTTATCCAGCAGCCTGCCATATAAGTCAGACTGACCTGAGAAAAGTTCATTCCTCTGAAGAAGCCTATGTACAAAACTAGTCAGGAATAAACTTCTGTCTCAGACTCGTGTTTCTTTACTCTACTTGTTTAAAGTTAGTACAGTAATCTTTCCAAGATCCGACGTAATAGAGCCAAAGGCATGTCCAGGACTTGGGAAAATGCCCCCTGTGCAATTGGACCCAAACCCAACCAGACTTTGAAAATCAACTAAATAACTCCCTACTGGACATGCACAGCACCTATTTAAGACCCTAATCACACAAGTAAGGGACAGAAAGCATGAAATAAATGAAACCAGAGAATGAGGAATTAGAAGTGAGTGTGGAAAATATTTAACAGTGTACAGGGTACTTACAACACGTCCATGGCCGTCACGAAGATTAACCTGCCTCCTCTAATGCTCTGACAGTGGTGATAGTGCTCTTGAAGCATGTACAGTAATCCACTGTTGTGCTGCACTTAATCCTTTGCTCTGTGAATTATAATTGTTTAACCTGCACATTCTGTTCTTACTTGTGCCATGCCAGTTGCAACATGCCAGTGTTGCACTGCACTTAATCCTTTGCACTCTGAATTCAAATTTCGTAACACTGCACAACACTGTAAATTTGCGTGTGGTCTAGTGGCGAGGCATTGCAGTTTATTCACTGTTTTTTCACAAAAATGAGCACGTGGGGCAGCTATGGCGACGAGCTTGTAGTCACAACGGTAGTTAGACGGGAACTGGGGAGGGTTTTTTTTTTTTTTTTTTTTTTTTTTTTTAAATATAGATTCGCCACACTGGTGTGGCACGGGCTCGGGGTGGAGAGCCCGTCAGAGGGTGGCAGTAAGTAAACAAGGGGGCGTCCTCTGCATGGCGACAGAGGACGCTGGCGTGGGGGGGGGGCCAGAGCCCATCCCCCCATAATAACAAGGGGGCGTCCTCTCCTGTGCCAGGTAAGTATGGGGAGGGAAGGATGCAGGGGCACTCTACTATGCGCGAAAACACAGCTGTTTGTCACCGCGCGGCATATTTATAGTAGGGATGAACACATATCAGTTTTTGTGAGTGTGTGTGTGTGTGTGTGTGTCCAAGGACCCAAGCCGAAAATGTCTGGGACTTGGGCATCTGGGTCTTAAAGGGATTACTGTCTTATATATAGGCATATATGTCTGAAAATTTTATTTTATTAAAATTATAATAAAGGACATGACTGAGGATGCAAATACAGTAATCACATTTAAGCTATGAACAGTATTTTTCCCAAGGTGTAGAAGGTATATTAGATTGAGTTTAAGGATTCCCATCACCTTTATGATACTGAAGCTTGTTTTCCTCATTTGATCGAGTAAATATGTTTATAAAATTTTGCTTTTGAACAGAATGATAAACAAGACACGTACAAAACAATAGTTTAGTTGACTATGTTTTTATTTTTAAAATTGGCTTGTCTGGTGAAAATTGGCAACTTTCGGGAGTTTGTGAATGCTCTCATTAAGCATCATCATCTATGTGGTGTGGATGTGGATGTGATAGGAAGTGTTAGGAGAAACACATTGAGGTGGTTTGGCCATGTGGAGATGATGGAGAGTGAGAGACTGATGAGGAGAGTGTATTGAGTGAGATGGAAGGGGGGTGAGAGGGAGGGGGAGGCCAAGGATGAGATGGAGGGATGGAGTGGAGAGGTATATGAGAGAGAAGGGTGTGAGCTGGGAGCAGGGCAGTGAAATGGCGAGGGACAGGGCGACATGGAGGCGATTCGTTTGTGGCCACCCCTTATGGGATTAGGGCGCCTGGCGATAGCTAGATAAATAGAATTATGTTTGAAATGTTGTAGGTGGGGACACCCTCCATTCACTCATTCAAGTGACTGTACACAATGTGGCAAACCAAATGGTTTCCTGTAACCCAGAAAACCAGGTACTGTATCCTATGGTAAACTTTTATAAAAGTAGCAAATAGATGCCTGGTCATCAAGCAGTTAAGGTGCTACACCTGGATGACACTCTCGCAGGTCTAAATGCTAGGGATGTTTAGGGTTAATTGCTCCCTTGATGCAACTGAGGGGAGAGCAATTGCCCTTCCTTGCCTTCTATTTCTGAACTGAGTAGCATGCCTTGGGCCCTCATGCTCCTGAGGGATAATAAAGGATTGGATGGTTGATGGAAATGCTTAATTTTCAAAGCACTACGACTGGCATAATGAAATAGTGGAATATTTTGAACTAAGAACAGCCATCTGATGACATTTCATTGAGTATTTAAATACAGTAAATCAATTTTTCGTCTTTTCAGGGGACAGTGTCTACATCTTACGAGACCGACCACAACAGAAGTCTGGAGAAAGGAGACAACCAGCTTATAGACTTGCCAAAGATGTAAAACCCCATGATCTCTTGATATTTAAGATTGAAAACTTATGGATTGATGAAAAGTAAGTACAGTATGTCCTGAACATTATAGTTATACCATAGTGTATTAAATAGTAAAGAGAGTGAGATTTCTGCTGCTTGATGTTGTTGTTGTTGCTCGCCTTCAGTCTGTTTGGCTGAGCAAACCCATCAATCACAGGCAAGCAACCACCACTGCAGGTTCTATTGCTCCTTTGCAGTGGACAGTGCCTCGTGGCAATGAGCCATTTGCAGCGGTCCACCCAGTTATCGGGGACACCAGAGCAGGCTTGACACCACCCTGTTTTCTGGTTATATGGTTACCACCCAGTGTTGTAAATGGTGTCCTTGGTTACAGGAAACTATTAGGCATATCATTTGATGTAGAGCCACCAGAAGTGGTAAGAAAAGTAATAAAAAGTGACAGAAAGGAAAGGGAGAAATAGGAATAGAGGAGGTCAGACTAAAAGGTAGAATGATCAGTGTGAAAGAAGTAGATAGCACTACATTGTGTGAGTGGATGATGATTGCCGCTGCCTTCCAGCTGCTCTATGTGAACTGTATACGTACATGAGAGAAGATGATGTTTCACACTGCACAGGATGTAGCATTAGGTAGAGTTGGAACCTGAATTTCATATTCAGACACAAGACTAAAATGTAGACTTTACTTAACAGAGGAGACAAGTTTGCATTTGGTCATCACTATCTGCGACCTCATGAGACCTTCCATGAGCCTTGGCGAAAGTTCTTCCCCAACGAGGTGATCCGCTCACCATTGTGTGAGATCCTGCCACTTGATATGGTCATCAACCACTGTTGGGTCCTTGATCTCAATAGCTACTGTCGTGGCCGCCCCATTGGAGCACAGGAGGACCGTGTTTATGTGTGCGAGTACCGAGTGGACAAGGGTGCCAGGGTTTTCTCGAAGATTAGCAAACCCAAGTACCCCATCTGTATCAAGCCTTATGCCTTCATTACATTCCCTGAGAGGCTGAGGCCACAGCGTACTTACACTGTGAGTCTCTCTTTCTCTGTTTAAGTTTTGTCTTAGTGTAATTTATTTCCTTGAAATAATTAAAGCTGATTGTTTCATATTGTAATAACACTTTCAAAAAGTAATCAGTATTATACAGTTTATGATAACAGTCTGTATTAGTAACAGTTACATTTTTTATGTGTATTGTTAGATGGAGAGTGAAAGATTGACGAGGAGAGTGTATGTGAGTGAGGTGGAGGGGGCGAGAGGGAGGGGGAGGCCGAGGATGAGATGGAGGGATGGAGTGGAGAGGTATATGAGAGAGGGGGGTGTGAGTTGGGAGCGTGGTAGTGAACTGGCAGGGGACAGAGTGACATGGAGGCGATTTGTTTGTGGCCACCCCGTTCGGGATTGAGGCGTCTGGCAATAGATAGATAGATAGTTAGATAAGAGAAATATACTAGTGTCATCGTACTCCTATTTCAATCCCACTTTTCTCTCATAGCCCCATGAGGTGATATCAAATAGCCGAGGTCGCAGCAGCAGCAGTGGTGGAAGCTCAAAGGACTGTTGTGGTGGGCCCGAGGAACGCAGCATTTGCCCTGGCAGTAGCAACAGTAATAGTGGTAGCAGCAGCAGCAGCAGTAGCAGCAGCAGCAGCAGCAGTACCTGCAGCAATAATAGTAGTAACAGCCAGTCCCACGCTAGCACCAGTACCACCACAACTACGAGCACTGCCAGTACCAGCACTGCCACCAAACCTAACACCACCACGACCAGTACAAGCAGCAGCAGCAGCGGTAGTATTAGCAGTTGTGGAGACAGCGGTGGTGGGACAAACAGTAACAATGGCACTGGTGGTGGGAGAAGCAGTCGTTCCCGAGATAGAGGAGCTGCTGTGCCACTGCCGCCGCTTCCGCCAGATGAACCAGATGACACGACCCCACTGGCTACCGTAAGAGATGAGGCCAGGGCACAAAAGGCATGTGATAGCTGGCACCCTTACACTCTGGGATGCTGATTCACAAACAAACTTATGATTAACCCCTGCACTCTGGTTATGCATTTTCTTATCATACATATTACAAGGTTTTACAGGCAGTCCAAAATATACAGTAAGTTGGGGTTTTATTTCAAAATATCACAAATTTTCCCATACAGCTGATGCACAGAATTATGGAACTTTCTAATTAACAGGGGAATGGAGCTTTCATAGACAAATTTTCTTTTATTTCTGTTCATTTCATAGCAAATACAGTAATTTATAAAAGATGGAAGGGGCAAGTTCTAATGGGGGCTTCCAGTATTTCGTTAAGGCTGTCACAGTAAAAGAGCCCGCACCCAGCTCCATTAATCCCTTCAGGAAAAGAATGAATTTTTTAGGTATTGTATATATATTTTATCCTTGCTGTTATCAGACAGTTTCATACAGTTTTAGAAAGTCCTCTTAATAAAAGGTATTGATTCCCTCTAATATTTTCTTTGGGTGGGAGGGCAAGAAGGGCAAGGAAAGGAGAGTCGTAAATCTGCCACTGTCTTTTCTTTATGCAAAAATAAATCTTAATTACAAGAGGAAAATATCGCAAGTTGTTTTGTGAATCACAGCCCTGGCTTCTCTTTCATTCACCTTCCTGACAGTTAGGGTTATGGAGAGCTGTATATGTTGTGTTTGCGCAGCCACTCAGTGATTTCATTCAGCTTAGGAGAGAGTACTCAGACTAGAGGGGATTAGATAGTACTTTCTATAACCCCTCATAAGTGACATCATCATAACATGAGGGTATGTATCATCCAGATCTGCAGAAACTGGTTTGAATATGAGCCTTTTAGTCGTAAATCTGTGTGTGGGAGGAAATGCTGTTCTTTACTGTGTTTCTGAGGAACAGTGCAGTGTTTAACATCACATCCATGACATATACTGTATTCGTATTTCATTTTTGCTGCCACTCCATGATTTGATTTAGAAAGGATCTGTAACAGTGAGTAGGTTAATGAAGACAACTGCTGTTCCCTCTTGTGTGTATAAAAAAAAAAAAAAAAAACCAAAGCTGAAGAATATTGTCAGAAAATAGCAGTAAATAAGTAAAGAGCATGTCGGCAGACTAATGGTGTTAATTTCTGTTAAGGACAGTCCTAAATTATTCATCTGTGTTGGTACAAAATTGTTTTTCTCTTTGCTAAAGAATCCTACTAGGATTCTGTAAACAGTCATGGCAACAGCCAGTTGTAGATTACACCTGTCAGTTTGTAGGGGTCCAAGGCTAGGCTATCCCATTTAAGGGTAATAGCCTAACTTGACTGAAAGACATCCACTCACCTTAGGGAGAGTTAGTATTATACAGTACATTAACCTCTTTGGTCACTGAGGTTTCTCCTAAGCTGGATAACAGAGTTACAGTTCTCAAAATATAATAAGATGTCATGTGACTAGAAGGGTTAGAGGAGGTTGTCTAACCTTGTGGTGAGAGAGGTCTCTCATGTCATCTGACTAGAAGGATTAAACTCTGGATGGAAACTACTGTTATTATTGCAAAGGTTATGATAGCCAATTCAAATTTAGGGAAAAAGAATGTATTCTGCATTAAGTCATCATAATAAGTGGCTTCCCCTCCCCCCCATTAAGTCTACAGTTGTTGCTGTTGAACAACCCATCTATCTGGCTGAGCAGACCCATCAACCACAGGCAAGCAACTGCCCTTGCATGGTGTCTCATGCAGTGAACTGGTGTTCACTTTCATTTGACAGCACCTCGCCACAGTGAGGCAGGGAAAAGTGTTGTGGTTTGGTTCTGGTATCTTTGCACCCAGTTAACAGGGGTACCATAGTAGGCTCCACAGCATCCCATTAAGTCCACAGTAGATCTCAGAAAATTTCCTGGCAGAGTTACAGTACTGCCTTCAAAGCCAGTATTCTGGTTCCAAAACTTCCAGTATCTGTCCCAGTTTTGATATTTGAGACCACATCTGTGACTCATAATGAGGACTGCTTGTGTTACAAATCCTGAATTGACTAAGCTCTCCTGGATTCTTTTAGGCATACAGCATGACTCCTGGCTGAGATACACTAATATGCTTGCTGGCTTTTATTCATGGTCTGCACTTTTCCCACAAACATATTGAACCTAGATTAACCCTTGCAATATAAGTACAGTATATACTTATTCTACTCCTGCAATCTTTTGGCAGTTACATTCATCATAGGAAGACTTTCCAATGTGGAGGAGGTAGATATAGGTTTCATTAACCCCATCACTATGAGTGGTTCTGCCTTACCTGAATACCTGTATAATCATCTGGTTGTAATTAGAAGAATACAAGCCCTGGCCTGAACAGTCGAACTGTCCAGCAACAAAACAGGATATCTTTGACAGCTGAGTACATTTGTACATTAAAATACAGTAAATGGGTTGCAAATAATGGTCAGTTTTTTAATATTTGCTGGCATTTTTTTTCCCCATTAATTGATATATTAACCCATTCAGTGCAGTACTGTGTTACTTGTATTTTATTGCTGCCTCAAGATAAATTCAGCTTTAGGGTTTAGATATATTCATCCATCCATCATCCAATCCCATGTCGCCTCACAGAGGAGTGTAGGAGCCCAGGGCTAGGCAAGTTGATTTAGATCTAGCTTTCATTAAACCCTTCAATACAAGAGGTATATAATACAGTTGTCTTGGAGTAGTTGGAATAAACTAGTAAAAAACATCACCAAATTTGGGGTTAAAAAGTAATATACCCTTCCATATGGTAGCTGATCTTTCTCACTATTCTGTCTGCACTGTGAATGAGCATGGGGTTTGAACTATCATTGTCAGGGATGGCTGATTTGAGGATCATATTCTCATTAACTTAGTAGGTCTTTAAGCACATCTTTCATATTGACTTTTTTATGCATACATCATCATCATTATGTACGTTATTTGTACAGGTATCTTTTTTATGTCAACAGTGACTGCTTGTATAGCTTTAAAAAAACATTAGTGTACCAGATACTGTATATAAGTAAACTGTTAAAAGGAAGAATTGCTTGAAGCTCTCTCAGCTGATAAGAATATGTTCCTGAATGTTTTGCTGTGGTACTAACACATATTGGAAGGTGTGGATTCTGCTGGGGTGTTGGCAGTTTGGGAATTCACATGAGTAATGTGTTCTTTTCTCAGCTTGTTCCACTTCACACGAGTGATGTCTTTTATAGTTTGTTATCACTGCTACCGGATATTTTTATTCAGCTAAAGAAAAGTAATCTATCTTGCTTGAAAAGTCTGACCTGAGCTAAACAAAGTAATTAGTTAGAGCTAGAATATAATCAAAAGACATCATTGTAGTGAAGCTAATACATTCTTTAGAGCAATGGCTAGTGAATCGTGTGATGAAGAAACTATGTATAGTGTCCTTATTTACTGATTTTGTCAGTTCTGTCACACTGACAGTAAATCCTCTACATAGTACAGTTATACTTAACATAATTAATTGTATTCCCATTTATCATCACTTGAGGTGGAGAGAATGCTTATGATCTGCATAGAAGCCAAGTAGATAATGCCTGATCTAATTTCAGAAACTTTGATATCGTGGTAGGAAATGAACTATTGTGTGCGTTCATTATGATCAATTTTGGCATGTAGCTTTGTTTACATGTAGTAGTTCAAACAGTATTACTCAGATCACAGGTATACATAATGATATGCTGCATTATAAGTATTGATTTTCTTATTTCATTTTAATCCTGTGATTGCTAGGGAGTTCCATCATTGGATTAAAATCATTGATAGGAGCTAGAATAAAACACCAAGTGTGATAACAGCAGTTAAAAGATTAAACACTTCAGTACATTAATGTAGTACATTTTACTTTTGCTAACACCAGATGATTCAACTGAGGGGAGACTTCCTGTAGTAACAGCAGTAACAGCCATTCCCATATAACCTCCTTTAGGGCATAGGGATCCAAGATTAGGCTGCCATAATGTAGAAAATACAAGGATCGGAGGAAACATACCCCCCATGGCAGCATATTACTTGTATAAAAAAAAAAAAAAACTTGCCTGAGAGATTCAGACCCTTGTTCATGAGGCACAGTCTTCATTCCAACTAGTGAATTCTAGTACTAGACCACCAGGGCATAGTGAGGGAGTAAATATTAACTGTACTGTACTTGCATTTTCACTGATCCGTAGTTACAAAAAATTTCCAAGTAAGGGCTGCTGCTTTGCACTCGAACAAGAGTCAGAGCTCATGATGCAGCCCTGTATACTGTATTAACCTCCTATGTACAGTAACTTTTTTTCTGTATTTTAGTCAGGCTACCTCTGCATGATTGTAATGTATTCAATTATAGAAGGATCTTTTGTTGTTATGGAGTACATTGAGGCTATATCTAGGCCTTCCTTTTCAAAAGGTTTCCCCTGAGCTTCCTAAAGTCATCTGAAGATAACAGAAGTAAAATGATGTCAATAGACTGAAGGGGTTTAATATATTTTTTTTAAAATAAGACTTTCCATTTAACTGGTAGTAAAAATTTGGAAAAACCTACAAATCAGCTTTATAGGTAGTGATGGAACATAAATGGACTGTTTTTCTTTTGGTTTCTTGGGATTCAATAGTGAAAAGAATTTCAGAAAATGTAATACAGTATATAAAATGGACTAACAGCTTTACTGTTTATTTCCAATAGCTAACGAATATTTCCGTTTTTCTTCCACAGCGTGCCAAGAAGCGTTTGCGAGTGAACAGTGTGGCATCAAAACTCCTGAGTTTGTTGCCTGCCAAGGGAGCCATTGACCTGAGCTATCTATTAGAAAACAACAAACGACAGCGCAAGAAGACTGCTGCTTTCACCTCCTGAGATTGGCTCATAGGCTGGAACGGCCACCTCACGTTCAAAGAGATGGAGGGCCATGTGTGAAACAGATGTAAAGGATTACAACATCTCTTAATGAACTTGAGGGCCACATGTGAAAATTGGTTTAAGATTTGTCATTATTGTAGATACACAGATACATTACACACGGACATTCGTATATAAATACAGTATATATTTATGTACGTGGATGCCCTGCATGCACGTTCATATATATATTGTAAACACATACAAGTAGCAGACAGATAACACTTAGCTTTCAAAATTTAAAATATTGTGGAATATTTGCTTTTCGCGTCGTACCAGCCTGAATAAAAAACAATAATGATAATACATATGTATATAAATAGTGATTTTGCAACTTTGCAGCGTTTCCAGACTGTTGTGATACAGGGTAACAGGTGTAACCTGTCTGCTGACTTAGGTGCAGAAGTTAAAGGTTTTATCTTTATAAAAGTTATAACCAACTGTTGCTGCTGTTCAGGGTAGCATAAACTGAAGTGCAGAGAGGAAGAATTGGAGCTGAAGAATGTTGTTAATATTTATGTGAACTCTGTAAGCTTCAATTTCAATTTAGTGCTAGTAGACAACACTGATTTCAGTAAGGTTGAAATTCACTACTTTGTGTTCAATAACATTAATATACTGTGTTGCACTTCTAAGACTGTACCACTGGTTGGGTGTCAAGTGATCAGTTTAAGAGAAGAGTTGAGATAAACTAGCTATATTATGAGAGTTTACAAATGTATAAGTGTTATAGAGAGCCAAAGTGACCTATGTGACTGTTATAGATCTAATAATGCTTAGCATTGACTGAGGTACTAAACAGACTTGAAGTGATCGTGGAATAATGTTTTGTAGCAAAGTAACTATTCAGATGTTGCAGATCTGAGATTGAAATTTTACCTTTAGAAATTCCTATGGAATACTGTCTTGTATGGAGATCAAATTGGTCTTGTGACATGGATGGTGACTAACCACTTTTTTATTATTATTTAATCTTTTTATACTGTGGTTTTAGTTTAGTCATTCTTATTGTATTTTTGACTTTCTAATCTTGTAACTTTTTATATTAAATTATAGCTAGCATTTAGTTTTTAACTTGGATGGTGCATTGTACTGAAGAGTACGAGCAAGTGCAGTGCAGTGCTGATTTCATATAAATTATAGATATGATAGATCCAAGAACTATGAAGCATACTGAACACTGTTTATACATTTCATCATGGGGTCAGACTGATAATATACAGTAAAAAAGATGACTGGGCAGCTACTGACAGACTAGGGGCATTTTGAAAAACATATGTAGCTGGTGTAGATAAGTGTGGGTGTTACCTGGAGTGGGCAGGTAACTCAAGCACCTGTAAATGTTATGTCAAGGTAATAGTACTTATTCTTTTCCAGTGTAATTTCAGCACAATAACATTTTTTAAACACATAATATAAGAGATATGGCTGTAAGTTATCCATTCTGTAATTGTACTGATTGTGTAGATAATAGCTGTAAGAAAGTACAAAGATTTTCTCCTTTTTATTTTTATTTTTTTACTTGTATGTATAGAAGCTGAGGGCAAACTTTCTGTAGAGTAACTAGTCACTGAAGGCATCATCATGCATTTGGTCAATCCTTCCACCATCCCTTTGTACACACAAGGAAACAAATGAATTATTTGATGCAAATCTCAGTATTAGATACTGAATCTTCATGCAAGAGTATATAATACTCATATATACACTTTCTTACTTGTAAATTAAGACAACAAATCAAAATTTTTATAAAAATAGAAAAGGATGGATTTTGTAGATGTATAACCTATGATAGTAAGTACAAGGATTTTTAAGTTATATGATTGAGATTTTTAATATATACTTTTAATAATGAATTTTACACTAAGTCAGATTTCTGGTTTCTCTCAAATATGTGTAAATATTGTTTGACTGGAGAGCAAGAAAGTGACTGAATGCTGTGCATTGTTGTGTGTAAAAAGAAGGAATATTTTTATAATAATGTCTGGCTGCTCTTATGTTTCATGTCATTGTTACGGAGTCGTTCACCCATTACTGTTTCCCTCGTGTTGTGTTTATGTTTGTCCTCATCACCTGGCAAGGTCAGTCACCCTCAACCAGACATATGCAGTGGTCATATTTCAAGGCAAACCCAGAATCCAGACTTGGTGAAGCCAACTCCAGCCCACAGAGCAATGGAGTAGTCAACTCTCTCCATAACCCAGGTTTTGAAAATTATATCCAAACTCACAGGTATAGTGACTGGTAACCTACACTGTCAGTGGTGGGCATGGATTGAATTCCCAGGGGAGTTCTGAGTTCATGTGAAAGCAGACCCAAAGCCCAGCTTTGTGAACTGAACTTAAGCCCTAAGAGTGTGTGGAGTAGTTTATGCTCTTGCCTTTAGCTTTGTGAGCCAGGGTTCAGTTCCCAAAGATGGAGTTCTGGGCCCATTATCAAGTTCATCGCATTAGTGCACCGACTTGTCAATCTCCCGTAACCACATTGAGCCAGAAGTTTAGCCAGCCTCCTTCTCTTAGAGAGTTAGTGGCATTTTGTATTTGATTCTCTGAGGTGGAGAGGCTTTTCTTAAGGGTTTTCCATTTACAATAGATTTGACAGTTTAGTTTGTTTTAATTATGCATACCATTACTGTTTAACTATCAGCTTTATGACAGATATTGATATTTCACTGCATTAACAGAGAATAATTACATGTACAGAAGTTGAAGCTATGAGTTTTTGTATAGAATAATTGTCACCTGTATAGATCCTCCCTAAACACACAAAGTAATTTTAACGCCGCATTCCAAGTGTTCCTCCCTTCCGCGTCCAGGCTGATGATAGCACATACCTATAGCATATACAGGACCTACCGAGTGAGTGAGAGATTTTGCTACTATGTGAATGTTGTTTTTTCCTTCTTTTGGTCAGGGCATCACCGTGCAGCGTGCGCCCCTCCATCTTTGTTACCGCATCCTCTTGTTCCCCCTCACTGTAGCGTCTCCCAACAGTTTTCTCGACACTCACTCACAATAGGATTAAGCATTGCAGACAGTACCATTAGTTCAGAAAGCTTTTTGCCAGTTATTGCTGTTGACTGATGTTGTGCATGGTTCATACAAGTGTTTGTACATGTGAAATTTGTTCATTAGCAGAGTGGAGGTGGTTGGGGAGTGGGTGGCTTGGCTTCTGCGTGTTTGGCGGTATATTATAATGCAGATGCTCGACCTCCACTCCTCCAGTTTCCTCCCATGGTTTACTTAAGCAGTTTACCACTATGTCCCTAGTTATACTTATTTGTTGGGAGCTCCTCTGTGTACCGTAGTAGATATTAATGTTTATGTTATTCAATCAATGTACAAGTGTTGGGAAGGTGCATACCCACACAATAACAAACCAGTACATCTTGCTGCTCTGTCCTGTGAAATTACAGCTACTACAGTTCATAACAAAATTTTTCATTGCAATAGCCCAATATGCATCTTCCCTTATCTCAGGACATTTTGTTCATTTGTACATAATCATAAAATTCATCTCTGAATAAATTATAATTTTAAATTATTTTTGTTATCCATATTGTGTATAAATATCTTGGTGTGGTGGTAGGTGGTAGCAACCATGATTCACTCACTTGATGCAGTGCACAGTGCTGCTTACTTCCTTCACTTTTATCATTCTTTTTCTGAGCCTGCCCTCCTCTACTTTTATCATTCTTTGACCTGTGCCTTCCCTGCTCTCTTCATATTTCTCCCATCTTTCTTGTCACTTTTTAGTACTCTTCTCTCCTTTTCAGGTGCCTTTACATTGAGTGACAAGCCTTCAGTTTTCCTGTAAGCCAGGAAACCATTTACAATGCTGGGTGGTAACCATATAACCAACCTGTATGTGTTCCCTACGTGTCAACAAGTGGGTTGGCGGAGAATTAGTGCCCCTCCCCGTAAAACAACTAACTCAGAGTTAAAAGGCCACCTCTTGTGGGATTATGGCATCTGGATATAGAGTAATCCCTCAATTATGCGACGTAATAGAGCCATCGGTACTTCTGGATGTGGGCAAAATCCTGATATGGAGCAATTCCCTACCTACCTTTACCCAACCTATGTGTACATTATCCCTCCTAATGGTAGTGTTCTTTGGTCTTTCATTTATCTTGACATCAAAACACACATGGGAATATCCATTATAATGCTGTACTCTAAGAAACAGTATAAACAATAAAATCCACAAATAAGTAAATGAAGACGACCACCCAGTGAACGGCAGACAGGTGTCATAACCCACTAGCCTCCAGCTGGTGTACAGTAATCCGATATGGTATAGTGGCTAACAAACTCAACAAATCCCAAACACCTCCTCCTCCATCTGCTGGAGCTGGGCAATGAGTGGGGATGTGCAGCAAGGTGATGGAGGCCTACCCACCTCTTGAGACTGAATACAGTTGCAAGCTCATGTCTAACAGCGACGCAGTGGCTGTCGATGTGTAGATTATTGTTCAGGTACAGCTGCTTATAGAGTATTAGAGCTACCAGTATACATCCATCCATCCATCATCTAATTCAGTGTTGCCCCATGAGGAGCGTAGGAGGCCAGGGCTAGGCAAGTTGGTTCTGACATTTAAGATAGGAGTGACCAGCCTCACTCATCCCTGAGTGGCATTATGTACAAATAAAAAAAAA
>JAGKTI010001456.1:0-11875 GCA_018397915.1 Birgus latro | reverse complement strand
AAAAAAAAAAAAAAAAAGGAAAGTCATTAATAGCTGAATTAGTAAAAATATAAATTTCCAACTACATACAGCTTATTAGTCCCCTACCGGTCAAACTGTTCAGGGACTATATACTGTATATGTTGGCGCACTTCTGCCAGTACATCTGTCAGTCCGATGTTTAACTTCCAATTGCATGGAAAGATTTTGATATAACTTTAGACAATTGTTCCCCCTTCTATGACGGTGTGTTGCACGCAACAACCAGCCATCTACTTCCAAGGTCAAGGTCACACTTGGGGCTCAAACAAGGTTGGGTGCTATCATACTTAACAGTCATACCTACATTCGTGTCTGCTTTGTATCTACACACATGGACAGATTTTGATATAACCTCACACAATTGTTCCCCATACCATGACGTTGTGTCGCCGGTACAACCAACTGTCTACTCCCAAGGTTGGTTATCATCCCATAGGAAACTTTGTATCGGATGGCAATACTTGATTCACTTGTTCTTTTAGGGACATCACGTCCTTTCTCGCCTCTGTGCTGCATTCGTGCAGCTGAGGGCAGGTGTAGAGAGATGTGCGTAGCACCGGACGTGTAAGGGTTGGTGTAAACTGTGTCAGCTGTATTTGCATGGATTCCTCATAGCAATTAAATATTATATTTCCCAAGCAACATGGAATTTCTGGAAATCGTCTGCCACCAGACGTCTCTCAATGTTAACAGCTTCTCTGTCGCGAGGGGGCAGGGTAGTTCAGTGGTAGAGCGTCGGACTCTGGACCGGGGGCCGTGAGTTCGAGCCACGCCCTGTAACCGCCATGCCGGGAGGGGTAGCGCCCTCCTGTCACCTAGCAGGGCTATACAGTAATTATGATCTAATAAGGTCTAGCTTGGGGGGAACATCTCCCTTTTTTTCTCTGTTCCGAGCACGTGTTCAATTATCGTGCTTTTTCTGTGTTGATGTGAGAACCTGTGTGGCAAAATACCATCGTACGCTACTGAAGTATTGCAAAAGCTTTGTGACAAAATTATAACAGGAGAATCCTCTCTTTGTTTAATTTCCCCGAAAACGAAGCCCGAATTTTGAAAACCTATGTTTCTTTTCTTGGTTTTTAATGAAGCTGCTACAAAGCTGAGTTAATTCTTGCCTCCTGAAATGTTTGATATATACTGTAGTTTTAGCTAAGCATTTGTTTTGTTTGTGTCAGTCTCTCTTTTGGCGGAAATTTAAGATCCTCGGGCTGAAAGTGAATACATTTAAGATCCTCGGGATGAGGAGGGACATAGTTAAGATCCTCGAGATGAGGCGGCACATATTTAAGATCGTCGGACTGAAGAGGACATATTTAAGATCGTTGGGATGAGGGCAAATATTTAAAATCGTCCGACTGAAGGGGCACATTTAAGATCGTCGGGATGAGGGGGTACATATTTAAGATGGGATAAGGGGACACATAGTTGAGATCGTCGGAATGAGAGGGCACTTAAGATCGTCGGACTGAAGGGAAACATTTACCATCGTCGGACTGAAGGGGCACATTTAACATCGTCGGATTGAAGGGACACATTTAACAGTCACACCGAAGAGGCACATATTTAATATTGTTGGAATAAAGAGGCACATATTTAAGGTCGTCAGACTGAAGAGGACATTTAAGGTCGTTGGACTGAAGAGGACATATTTAAGATCGTCTGATTCAAAAGGAACATATATAAGATCGTCGGAATGAAGAGGCACATATTTTAATGGGGCGTTATTGTCTCCAGTCTTTCCATACTTGTCCTCTCCTGCGTGTCTGTCCTACCTCTTGATATTTCCGCGTTTCTTCCGGCCTTAATTCCCCCTCCCCCCACAGTGGCATATAGCCATGTTATGGCTTGGTGGGTGTTAATTCTTCATTATTCCTTCCTTCAAAAATTAGTATGAATTCTATTATAAAAATAGTAATTAAATCCTGAATTAACTCAATGCCAATAGAAGAGAAACGGTAAAAGTGATGGTGAAGAGGTGGAAGAGGATGATTTATGGCTGCTTTGGATTTTGTGAGAGAGAGAGAGAGAATCACCCCCACCTAGATATTCCCCTACCTCGTACCCTTTTTTTTTTTCTCCCTTTTTCTTGGGGGAAGCAGCCTAGGTATATATAGATAGATAGATTTGCCTTTTCTTCCTTTGTTTTGCATCGTCTCTTTATTTCTATTTTATTCTCGTCTTCCTCTTTCTTTAGTTTTCTCTTTCTTTCAGTTTATTTCTTCTATATTTTTCCTCTATCGTTCTTTTTGTTTCATTGCTTTCTCTTTTCTCACTCTCCTTGTCAGCTTTCTGTCCCTTCTTTTCTTTTAGTTTCTTTTACTACTGTTAGTGTATTTTCTTTCTGATGTAGTCATGTATATTCCTTTCTTTTTCTTTTGTTCAGTTTAACCAGCTTTTCTCTTAGTTCCTCTCCGACTTCAATGGTAAAATCTGTCATTAGCGAATCGAAAGTATTTCAATCGTTCACAGTATTAGAATTCCTTTGCTATCTCTTTCTCTAGTTCCTTAAGCATCGCCATATTGGTATTAAGCAATGATATTTCTCTTCAGTAATTTTTCTTGTCCCCATAGTAATACTGTCGTTTTATATCTTAAAGTCGCTCCCTTGCCTATAGTATATGTTCCACATTTTTACCTGTTTATTATTTTTACGTATATTCGTTGAAGAGTTAATAATAAATATTGGTTTGCATATCTTTTGTGGTTGGTATTTTTCATTTTGGTTTTTAAGACGGTAGTTTGTATCCCTTGTTTCAAAAAAAAATTATAGTTTGTATCACTTGTGGCTTAACGTAGTATCACTTGGTCATCCGATGACGGGGCTGAGGTCTGCTCTTTCTACCTAAGTAGCTATTATCTGCTTTGACATTAATGGCACTGTCTCGGCTCAGACCCTCAGAAAGGATAATAAACAGAGTAGGTCTTTTTTATCTTTTTTAATGGATAAGGTTCGGGGTAGAAGATGGCGGCCCTGACGGAGAAAAACAACAGCAGAGCGACATAAGATCTTTCACAGATAGCATAAACACTGAATTAAAGACTTCCCAGAATCGCGCTCCCATAGCTGCGGCAATGGTCTCAGAACAGTATAGCATTGTCTTCCCCCATCACTATGTGATCTGAGGATGAATCAACCATTATGGTTGAAAATCCCACTGAGCGCAGGTTTCTTCTGATCTGTATGCTCCCTCCCTCTGGCATCACCCAATGAGTGAGCAGCTCTCAATCCGGGAGCCAATCACCGCACTTTTTTGATCAGCTGACCAATCAGAGTGTTCCATCCACGCACTATTAAGAATGTTTACAATCTACATTCAGTTTGGCGGCTAAGCTTACAGTAATGAGTTTATCTTCTAGCGTTTTTGTTAATATTTACTGACTTAACGACAATAATAGGCATTATGAGTGGCAGCAACAATGTGTCTTTGCATGAGGAGATAGGAGTTTTGGTATCAGAAACTTTCCAACGTAAGAAAAATAGCGAGTAACGTCCGAATGAGAAGGGAAAGTCGACAAAGTGAAGGTATGTAATTCTGTAAGGCATTCGTCAGTCATAGCAGTGGGGAAAATGCCTCGCAGCGTCAAATAGGGCCTGAATGTAATAATGGATGCTTTGAGAAGCTGACAAGGCCTGTAACTGAGGCAGAGGTAGAAAATTGCTTGGGTCTTGCTGACTAAAATAAACGGCATACTGTACCGGCAATCACTCATTAACCAAATACTGTACCAGTACACCTGCAAAGTCCCAGACGGTGATACTGTGACTTATACAATCAGGTATAATAATAATGGGTCACGTGTGTGTAAGAAAGCCTCCTTGAGTATCTGCGGACTAGGTGGGAAGCATATTAGGCTGGTAACTGAAGTCACAATGTGTTCATGATCATATTAATAGTTTGCCTACACTTTCATCGGCACTGCCCTAAAAGTCAAAGTTATTACATCACCCAGCTCAGGACCTACACTATTGGTTTTCCTCCAGTAAGCCTGGACACTTGCAGCTTTGCCTATGAGCCATCATGAAAGCTAACTTTAAAACTGGTTTGGGGCAATTGTGTCTTTTGTAATTTCTTAGTGATCTCTGTATTTAATGTGTATCTATTATGCACCACATCAATGACTTGCTGACTAGTCATCAGTTTGGGCCATGGGGGTTGATGCAGAAACATTGCACGAAACAGTACCAAACATTTTCATCAAATTACTAAGATCCTCCAACAGTTGATATTCTACTGCTGGAATAATCTGTGTAGCTTACCTGATAATAATTTTCCCAATTGTGTTTACAAATTAAGTCTATTTTTGCTTGAATGCTCCTCAGTATGGTGAAGTGTGAAGGTCACAAAGTGACGATAAGCGGCGCAAGCTAACAGGTGTGAAAAAGAGTTGACACACCATGTATTATAAAATGACGTTCAGTTGCTCTCATTGAAATATTTGTGTTTGATACGTTTGTTTTTGTGCAACAGTTATTTTTATTTGACTTCTGTTGACTACAAGCCAAGATAATGAGGACAAAATGCGAAGGATCATTTTTAGGTCTTGGGGCCATTACTGCAAATCAGGGAAACAAAGTGTCCAGTCCAGTGTTCATGTTATCTGTGGATCAACACTTTCATCTTCGCCACTCAATGTTTTCTCCCCCCCCCAAAAAAAAAAATAGATAGATAGATAAAACGGCTTCTTTTTCCACGAGGAAGGTGTGGGGAAGGAAAGGAAGATGGCGGGCAGGAGGGAGGAAAAAAATCGAGCACCACACCCGTCTCTATGCACCTGCACCAGCCATTTTAAATTCTATCCCCAAATAGGATTATAAAAATACGAGACTACTCTTCGTGAATAAGGCGGGAAGGAAAGGTCACTGGGAAGATGGCGGCCTTCCTGGATAAAAACAAAAGCGAAGCGATGCATCCTTTTCTATGCACCAGTCTTTTCACCCTCACCATTTTTCACCGGAGCCCTTGCCAGATTCTGATCTTCTTGTTATCTGCTGTTGGTTTCCATTTTTCTCGCGCAGGGAGACGTGGACGGATGAATGGAAGGAGTATATCGAAATCAGGGCGGGACTGGCGCTGGACCGTGCCCAATTCGCGCGCTGTAATCTCCCTCTCATTTGGTGGCGAAAGACAAAAATGACGGCCGTCCCTTCCAGAGCATCTAGATTTATCTGTGTCTATGTCTGTGTCTATCTATGTATCTGTATCTCCACTCCACCAACATGTGGTGCTCTGTAGAGATGGTATGTAGGGTGAGAAGCGCAGTGTGTGTTGTGTTGGAGTGGCTTTGGATGTGTGTGTAGTCTGTAAATCGAGTGTAATCAGCCCGCCTAAGCCGACTGGGTGCAAGCATACTATACTGCTTTTACGCTAACTTGGCCTAAAAATTACCATTTTTCCATCCATAAATCTGAACTGTAGCAATAGATTAACACTTGAATATGGTGCTAGTCATGAAGAAGTGCTATGGAAAGGATGTTGAGCCACAGCATTGTCTCATTCTGCCACTGAGCTGCGTGAAATGAGCAGCAAAAGCACGAAATTCTAGGCCAAGTTAGCGTAAAAACAGTATAGTATGCGACACTGGTTCAACCACAGCACCCTTTATGTCCGGCAAAGCGGTAAGTGGATCGGTGAACGTTTCCTAAAGTTCTTACAACTCTGGCGGGAGGTGAACCCGTGTCCACCTGCGTGCGAGACGCACACTTTAACACTGTACCTCCCATTTCCTTTTTACTTTGTCCCTTCTATAATTTACGATTTTTATTTTTGCATTTATTCCCCATTTTTTTACTTTATTTTTGTTTCATTTACCGATTTTAAGTTTGGATTTTTCTTCCCTTTTTAAGAGTATCCATTTTTCTTTAATTTAGGGATTTTTGCCGATTTAACTTCCATTTCTTTATCCTTAATTTACGGATTTTATTTTTACTGTTTCCCTTGTTCATTTCTTTGAGATAATGATTTAGCCACTCGTATTTCTTTCTCGCATCTCTGCTGAGAAATTTTCTGGGGGGATTTTCATCTTTCATGGCTTAACTTCCATATTTTAATTAGGAACTTACTTTATTGCTTCGTTTTTTCATAAGCCTTTACTTGCTCATGGGTTTAATCCGATATGGACTTTTTGTTTATTAATATGCGTCTTAAATTCATTCTTCGTCGAGTTACTGGATTCCCTTCATATGTTTTTGTCTCCTTGTCCTACAGCATAGAGATGCCAGATATATATCTATTTTGTTTTCCCTTCTCTTGTGAGGGATGTTTTTTTTTTTTTTCCTTTATTCAGCTTTATTTCTTGTTCATGAGGGTGATCCGTTCTTATTTTAAGGGAGATGTGTGAAAGGGAGAGCCAGAGGTCCTTTCCATTCTCCGTAAAATACACTTGTAGTCAGAACAAAAGAATGAACTATAACCACTACACCACCAGCCAAAACACACACACACACACACAAACCAGTATCTCACACCACCACCACCACTACGTAACTCCTAATCAACATTCCACATCACTGACAATTATTAAACACTATCACTTGTCTCACCACTAACGCCATCACCAACCAACACACACACACACACACACACACACACACACAAGGCGTGTAAAAGTGTAACCTTTAATTGGCTTGGTAGTTATGAAATTTTCCCGTCATTTTAGCTGACTACAAACGAGTACATTCAGTGTAATTAGTAACTCTTCGCTGCAGGTGGATTAACATATTGAGTATACTATGGCGTATTTCCTTAGTCTTGCTATTTCCGACCGATTTATTTTCGGATATATTACACGTGGTTAACGAATGCCGTGTCTGACTCATAGTTCGATAAATCTCCCCCGACCCATCTAGAGATGACATGGTTAAATTAGAATATACTTCATCGGACTGAAAATAAAGCAACAAGGTGAGGAGGGAGATATGGCTGTAAACGTCCCTGACTTAGGTTATGATCTTAAACTTCTTGGATCTTAAATTCTTCTATCTGTATATAGCCAGGAGCCTTAATCCCGCAAGGGGTGGCCACAGACAAATCGCCTCCATGTCGCACTGTCCCTTGCCAGTTCACTGCCCTCCCCCCAGATTACACCCCCTCTCTCATATACCTCTCCACTCCATCCCTCCATCTCATTCTCGGTCTTCCTTTTCCTCTCCCCCCCTTTACCTCACGTTACACACTCCTCCTTAGTTTCTCACTCTCCATCCTCTCCACATGGCCATATTATCTCAGTGTATTTCTGCCAACACTATCACATCCACATCACAACGTTCCTTCTCTTCTTTATTTGTCAAAATCAGCATGTCGTAACTTGCATTGTCCAGTTTTAAAGTTGAGAGCTAAATAAAAAAAAAAAAAAAAGAAATTTGATTGTTGCAGTTTTAAGTGGAAGATAGTTATTTATTTTAGCTCTTTTTTTGAAGGATCATTTGTTATACGTTGGTTTTTGTTCCTTGTTGAGAGATTTTATGGCTCAAGTTTTGTGTGTGATGACATTTTTTACTAAAAAGTGGAGGGTCATTATTAATCAGCCATTAGTTCCTTAAGTTTTATTCTATAGTCAGATATTTAATATATTTGCACGTGTCAAGTTTGAAATACACGACCAGTTGAAGGTTTAAAGTGAAGCATAAGTTTTATTAATTCAGTAAACATTTAAATTTTTTATTAACAATTATCAGTAAATACCATTTAAATATGACAGTATAAGTATTCATATAATAAACTAATAACATGAATACAAAGCAGTTAAGTATGTAACAGTTACAAACCGTTACAAAATTGACATTATCAGACTTACCGTAGTATAATAAAAAAAAAAAAAAAAATGGTAGTCTCTACATGTAAAAATAGGTATTTAATTTTCCTCTTTCGTGGAAGTAGGCGTTCGAGAGACTGGTTCCTCCTTCCTTGTAGAAGAGAAGCTATTTTCCGTTATCGAGTCTTGTGTTACATGTTCGTTATCTTAACTATAGATGTAAAGCTGAGCGAGATTGAGAATGAACCTTTCCACGCCTGCTCTTTCCTCTATAAGCCCCTCGTATACTTCGCTCCACTCTAGAAAAATTATATTAGTTATAAATTGAAGATATCAAGGTTTAAAAAACTAATAGTATTTATAGAGAAAATTAATTCAGACTTACGCTGCAGAATGTTATCGAGGCTTTATTTACACATTCTTTATCACTTTGTAGCTTCAAGGAAATAGAAATAGTACGAGATGTTTCCCACGCCTGCTCTTAATTCAAGCTTTTTAACTCCTTCGATCCAATCTGTAATGAGGATTTTAAGTTAAAGAGCTGTTCAAAATACACTTTCATACAAATATTTCTCCATTTCTAGCATGTATACTGAAAAGATATATTTATTATGATTAAAATAGTATGTATGGAATTTTTAAGATATATAAAAATAAGCTATCGACTATAAAAATTGTTCTACAAAAATAAAACTTTAAAAAAACCATCATGAATTATGAACTGACAAAAACTCGCATAAAAAACTAAAATATACATTAACACAACATGAAAATATATTAAAAGTGCACATTCTTAAGTTACCTTCCATGATCCTCATTCTTCAGCTGCTGTCTTCGTAATGGCCTTTCTTCCAACCCCGCCATCAGTCATCACCTCGTATGCGGGAAAATTCGAATCCCATTGGCTCGTTTCGCTGCTTCAGGGGTTTGGCCGGGAAATTTCGAATCGTATTGCCTCTTTTCGAATCTATTTTGGGACTTTTCCTTCCTAACACCTTTTCCTAAGTGATTCATTTTGTCTATTACACCTTACTGTCCTCTTCTGTGTTACATAAGTCCTTCCAGTATCACCAAACACCTGTTCCTAATTTATTTTGTTTTATTACACCTTGCTGTCCTCATAAATCCTTCCAGTATCGCCTAACACCTTTTCCTAAGTGATTGATTTTGTTTATTACACGTTACTGTCCTCTTCTGTGTTACATCAGTCCTTCCAATATCGCCTGACACCTTTTCCTAAGTGATTTCTGTGTGACAGAAATCGTTCCAATATCGTCTAACACCTTTTCCTAAGTGATTTATTTTGTTTATTACACCTTACTGTCCTCTTCTGTGTGACACAAATTGTTCCAGTATCGCCTGACACCTTTTCTTAAGTGATTTATTTTGTTTATTACACCTTACTGTCCTCTTCTGTGTTACACAAATTCCACTATCTCCATACTCTGCATAAATAACGAACAAAAAGTATATTAACCAGCCATATCCCAAAATATATCGCTAAGAAAGAGGTGTTAGGGAGCTTATCACCATACTCTGAATAAATAACGTACAAAACGAAATTAACCAGCCATATCCAAAAATAAATCGCTTAGGACGTGGTGTTAGGAATTAATAACGTACAAAAGGATATTAACCAGCCATATCTAAAAATAAATCGCTAAGGAAAAGGTGTTATAGAGAATATGAACCTCAGACTGCGTGAATTTTGAACCAAACGACCGTTTTTTTTTTTTTTTTTTGACGTAGGTTCGTTACACTTGCTGTCTTGCGATTTACTTTGAATTTTACACCTTGACTTTCTCCAGTAGCTAATTCATATGTCGTTTGAGAGAGAGAGGGAGAGAGGGGGGGGGAACAATTAGTTATATCGAGAATGAATCGGTAAAGGAGAGGTGTTGGGTACAGTCTTTTATGTCATTAAAATACCTGTATAGTTTTTAAATATTGAGTCTCCTTGGTTTCTAGTTTATTTTCACTGTACTATACAGAATAAATCGCTACTGAGCAGGTTTTACGAAGCTTCATGCAACTTACGGGCATCAGTTTTGAGCTAGGAATGACTCTCCATGGTTTCTAGTCGATATCCACTTTAATATACAGAATCAGTCGCTAAGGAACATTTGCTACGAAGCTTCATGCAAATTACCATCATCAGTTTTTCGATAGAAATTAATCTTCTTGGTTTCTAGTCAATTTTCACTTTAATATACAGAATAAATCGCAACAGGTCAATTATTACGAAACCTTATGCAACTTACCAGCTTCAGTTTTAAAGCAGGAATGAATGTTCTTGGTTTCTACTCAATTTTCACTTTAATATACAGAATAAATCGCTACAACATTTGTTACGAAGCCTCATTCAACTTACGAACATGATTTTTGAGATGGGAATGAATCTCCTTGGTTTCTAGTCTATTTTCACTATAACAGAGAATAAGTCGCTATAGAACATTTGTTACGAAGCTTCAAGCAATTTACGATCATGAATTTTGAGATAGGAATGAGTCTCCTTGGTTCTAGTCGATTTTCGCTTAAATATACAGAATAAATCGCCACAGAGCAGGTTTTACGAAGCTTCCAAACCACCTAGTGTACCAAATGTGATGTTAGTCAAGAGGAAGTGCTGTGGAGAAATACGATAGTTATGAGGTATGAGTGTCCTTGGTTACTAGTCAAATCATCTCCCCCCCATTTTCACTACGTGGTCATCAACTAATATAAAAAGGAAATTGCTTGAGGGATGAGTCTCCTTGGTTACTAGTCAAATTAGCCCTCCAATCTAGCTATAAAAGGGTTACGGATTTTTGTTAGGTAGGTAGGTAGGTGCAGCTTGTACAGCACCCTACCCGTATCCCTGACCGCCTTGGATAGAGTTCCGACATACTTGACCTTTTCCTAAGAACTAATCCTTCTGCTTACACTGTTAATCTTTTCTCTCCGTTGGGCTCCTCCGATCATAACCTTATTACCTTAACCTGTCCTATCACTCCGGTGCGGCCTGTGGACCCGCCAAAGTAACGCCGCCTGTGGCACTTTGGAGCTGCAGATTGGGATGCCCTCAGGCAGTACTTCTTTGATTTTCCTTGGAATGATTATTGCTTCCATGACCGGGAGCCATCTGAGTGTGCCTTGCGCATTACGGAGGTTATTCTCTCGGGCATGGAAGCATACATTTCTTTCTCATATCCTCTGACTAATGCAAGAAAGCCTTGATTTAATCACGCTTGTTCTAATGGTGTCCGCAACAAGGAGAGGGCCTGTAAGAGTAACGGAGCCAACCCACCCCTGAATCACATCTTTTATATATTTCTGCCCGGAATCGAGCTAAGTCTGTTCTTCACTGTCCAAAGAATACTGTAATTTCATCCGTGCTAAATGTTCTCAACTCTTCAACTCGAATTCTTCTCGCTTCTTCTGGCACCTTGCCAAAAACCTTTCTAACAACTGTACCTCATCATCTTTCCCTCCTCTTTTCTATTCTGATGGCTCTGTAGGTATTTCTTCTACTGATAAAGCAGATCTCTTCGCTCAGATTTTCTCCTCTAATTCCACCTTAGACGATTCCGGTGCTATTCCTCCATCACTTCCCCCCTGTGACTTCCTCTTGTCTGACATAAAAATTTCTTCAGCTGATGTATTTTCTGCCATCACTGGCCTCAATACTAACAAGGCATATGGGCCTGATGGAGTCCCTCCTGTTGTCCTTAAAAACTGTGTTTCTGTGCTTACTCCCTGCCTAGGTAAACTCTTTTGCCTTTGTCTATCAACTTGTACCTTTCCTTCTTGCTGGAAGTTTGCTCTCATTCATCCAGTCCCAAAGAAGGGTGACCATTCCCAACCCTCTAACTATCCTCCAATTGCTTTAACATTCTGTGTCTCAAAAGTTTTCGAGTCAATTCTTATTAGAAAAATTTTAAAGCATCTTACCTGTCACAACCTTCTCTCTGATCGTCAGTATGGGTTCCGTCAGGGACGCTCCACTGGCGATCTTCTCACCTACCTTTCAGACTCCTGGTCATCCTCCTTTCGGGACTTTGGCGAAAGCTTTGCCATTGCACTTGACATCTCAAAAGCTTTCGATCGAGTCTGGCATAAATCT
>JAGKTI010001455.1:59100-84632 GCA_018397915.1 Birgus latro | reverse complement strand
TGTCGGGGAGAGCAGTGGAGATTATTAGGCGTGAGAGGGTTTAACTTGCAGGTAAGTCTCTTGAGTGTGTGGAGGAGTTTCGTTATTTGGGAGACATGTTATGTGCCGGAGGTGGGGCTGGAGTTAGCTCGGTTGCTAGGGTGAGAAGTGGTTGGAAGAAGTTCAGGGAGCTGTTGCCTCTCCTGACATTGAGAGGACTTTCCTTACGTGCTAAGGGGTCTTTGTATGCAGCATGTGTTAGGAGTGTGATGCTGTTTGGTAGTGAGACCTGGGCAGTAAAGGAAGAGGATATTCGCAGGTTTAAACGTACAGAAATGACAATGATTAGGTGGATGTGCAGTGCGTCCCTGCGTGCAAGGCCTGGGGGGGCTGGGTTTACGATGGAAGAGTTGAGAGGTAGGATGGGACTGGAGTGTATTGGTGTTGTGATGAGGAGAGGTAGGCTGAGGTGGTTTGGACATGTGGAGAGGATGGGGGATGATAATTGGGTACAGAGGGTGATAGGTGTTAATACTGGGGGAGGGGTTGGGAGGGGTAGACCGAGAAAGACATGGGACGAGGTCATTAAATGTGACTTAAGGGTTAAGGGACTGAACAGGGAGGCTGCCAGGGATCAAGCAGCGTGGAGAGCCGCCATTAGGTGACCAAGGCCGACGCATGCAAGCATGTTGGAGCCTTCAAAAACGAAACGATACTGTATATATATATATAGTAAGACCTCACTATAAAAGACTAACTGAGGCCCAAACCATTCCGAAAAATGCAAAATTCCAATAAAAGCGACATCCAGACTTCTCCTGCTAATCCAGACTTTTTCCGATATATCAGACATTAGTCCGGATCGCATGAACGGTTTTTAAACTGTTTTGACTACCATTGTGGTACTGTACTGTATCATAACCACTACATTAATCAAATGGTAAAATATATATAATAATACTGTACTGTACAATGATAAACATGTCTTTTATTTACCTTATTTTGGTGAACATAGCTGAAGTGGTCAGGCAGTCCCGACTGCTTCTGGCTTTATCGGACTTTTCCGATGTACTGGAATTTGGTCCGGTGGTTTGGACGTGGAGAGAATGAAGAATGAAAGACTGACTAAGAGGGTGTATGCAGGTGGGGTGGGGGGATGGAGAGGGAGGGGAAGACTAAGGATGAGGTGGAGGGATGGAGTTGAGGGGTATATGAGGTAGGGGGGAGTGAGCTGGGGGGAGGGTAGGCAAATGGTGGGTGACAGAGCGACTTGGAGGCATTTTCTCTGCAGCCACCCTTTGTGGGATTAGGGCATCGGCCTATAGACAGATAGCTCCCAGAGTCTGATAAAAGCGAATTCTGGTCTATTGAAGTCCGTTATATCAAGGTTTTACTGTATAAATATATATACATATACAGTAATCCCTCTACTATCCGGATGTCCACTATCCGGACACCTTACTATTCGGACATTGTGGGCTGATGACCGAAACCCCCAAATTGAGAGAGAGAGAGAGAGAGAGAGAGAGAGAGTGAAAATCCAATTTTTTTCCGACCACGTCAGTTTGAATTTCCCGCCCAAGCCGACTAGCTCCCTTCCCGCTCAATCTCCCTCCTACTAGTTCTGTCTCAACTCCNGAGAGAAAGAGAGAGAGAGAGAGAGAGAGAGAGAGAGAATCCGATTTTTTCCGACCGCGTCAGTTTGAATTTCCCGCCCAAGCCGACTAGCTCCCTTCCCGCTCAATCTCCCTCCTACTAGTTCTGTCTCAACTCCCGTGAACAGTGGATGGCTGTCCGCTCGTTTGTGGTATTTTTGTTCTTGTTTAAATAATCAAAAATCACAGTGCTAAGGATTAAGTGTAGTTAAACACTGGATTACTGGACATGCTTCAAGAGCAATTATGACCACTGTAAAAACCTTAGAGATGAGGGTAAACAACAATCATGGACTGTAAGTAAACATTGTCAACTGCTAATAATTTTCCATAATCACTTCTAAATCCTCATTCTCTGGTTACATTTTATTTACTTCATGCTTCGTGTCCCATATTTGAGTGCACAGGCTGTGAAAGAGGTGATTTTCTCAGTGATTACTATGTCTCTTACATACGTTCACTATCTAGTCAACTGGTGAACATTTTTGCCCCACACACCTCTAAATCATAATTTTTCTGATTACATTTTATTTACTTCAAGCTTTGTGTCCCATATTTGAGTGCACAGGCTGTGAAAAGGTGATTTTCTCAATAATAATCATGTCTGCCTTACTCACCTCAAATTCATCATTTTTGGGTTAAAATTTGATTAATTCATGCTTTGTGTCAATTATTTATGTGAATGGAGTCTTAATTAAGTGCTATGCATGTCCGGGAGGGAGGTAGGTAGGTGGTCTTCTGATTTAGGTTAGGTTAGGTTAGGGTCAAGAATGACTGGTGCTGTTGATGAACAGTGAACACCTTTGCCATACATAACTCTTTTTCTGGTAACAGTTTATTTATTTGATGCTTTATATCCCATATTTTAGTGCATAAGATGTGAGAAATGATTTTCATAGTGATTGCCATGTCCAATACTTATTTATACTAAGTTGCCAACTCATGAACATCTATGCCTTTCTTACCTCAAAATCATCATTTTGGGGTTAAAATTCAATGAATTCATGCTTTGTGTCCATTATTTAATGCATATGGTGTGAGAAAGGGTGATTTTCATAGTGATTTCCATGTCTGATACTTACTTACACTTGCTGGCAAGTTGTGAGCACCTATGCCTTACTCACCTCTATATCATCATTTTTTGGTTAAAATTCAGTTAATTCATGATTTGTGTGCATTATTTATGTGAAAGGGGACTTAAATAAGTGCTATGCATGTCCGGTAGGGAGGTAGGTAGGTGGTTTTCTGATTTAGGTTAGGTTACGGTCATGAATGGCCAGTGCTGGAGCTTCAGGGCCAATATCCGGACAAGACCAATATCCAGACAAGACCAATATCCTGACATGCCTTTGGCTCTATTATGTCGGACAGCGGAGGGATTACTGTATATACCCATCATCATCATCCAATCCTATGTCACCCCACAGAAAAGCATAGGAGCCCGGGGCTAGGCAAGCTGGTCCTGACATTTAAGATGCGAGAGACCAGTCTCACTCATCCCAGAGTGGCATTACATGAGCAAAAAACCCCAGCCACCCCTTGGATATAAACCTTCACTGGTTCCATCCAACTGGAGCACCATAATTACCCACTAAACCACCAGGCACCAAGATTTGGTTATATGGTTACCACCCAGAGTAGTAAAAGGTTTTCTGGTGTACAGGAAACTATCTGGCTTCTCACTCAATGCAGAGTCATCCACAGGCAGAAGGATGAGGAAAGAATATATTTTAACTTCAGGGAGCTGTTGCCTCTTCTGACATTGAGAGGGCTCTCCCTCCGTGCTGAGGGATCTCTGTATGCAACATGTTAGGAGTGTAATGCAGTATGGTAGCGAGACCTGGGCAGTGAAGGAAGAGGATACTTGCAGGCTCAGACATACAGAAATGACAATGAGTAGATGAATGTAAAGTAGGTCCTTGAATGCAAACCTGAAGGGGCTAGGTTTACAATGGATGAGTTTAGAGGAAGGATGGGACTGGAGTGTACTGGTGTTGTGATGAGGTGAGGCAGATTGAGATGGTCTGGGAATGTGGAGAGAGGGGGATGACAACTGGATGCAGAAAGTGAAAAGTATTAATGCTGGGAGTAGGGTTGCGACAGGAAGAGCAAAAAGACCTGGGATGAGGTCATAGAGTGTGACCTCAGGAATAAGGGACAGAAGAGAGAGGCTGCCAGAAACTGAGGAACATGGAAAGCCACCATGAGGTGACCAAGGCCAATGCATGCATGTTGGAGCCTTTATAAACGAAACAAAATGAGATGATGTTGAAGCCTATATACGTGAAACAAAATATACACCATACCTGCTATATTGTACTTTGGAAATACAAGGAGTAGCTTAACCTAAAAAAAAGATTTTCAAGTAAATTTACCTTAACACTTTTTTCCAGTTGAGACACTAGTGCCTTGCAATGCAGCAGCTGTGTCCGCATGAATTTCAGCTGCCCTTGATCTGCTTCTAAATTTCCTGAAAACAGAAGTCAAATCTGATTTTAATACATAATTACTTCACTCACACTTGTCCATTTATTACTTTACTCACACTTGTCCATTTATTACCTTACTCACACTTGTCTATTTATTACTCTACTCATACTCATCCGTTAGGCCTAGCTAATTACAGAAAGCTATTATACATCTGGATAACAGATAAAACAATGCACTTTCTTTATACAATGAAGAAGGACCCAATGGACTGAAGCCTGCAAGATTGTTCCTTCCAAGAAAAAACAAAAATAAGATAACCGAGAACCAGAATTCAAGATTCGTTGACTTCAAGATGCCTCGACATAGTGTTTGAAAGACTGGAGGTCATGGTCAGTAGAACATACAGAATGATCAACCTGGTGAACAAGCCTACATCTTTTCTATCCTTAATGACCTACAGTAGAGCAGCTCGTACAGCACCCTACCCATATCCCTGACTGCCTTAGAGAAAGTTTCAACATACATGACCTCTTCCTTACAACTAATCCTTCTGCGCTTACACTGTTAATCTTTTCTCTCCGTTGGGCTCCTCCAACCACAACCTTATCATCATAACCTGCCCTATTGCTCCAGTACAGCCTGTGGACCCTTCAAATAAACGTCGCTCTTGGCACTTTGGAGCTGTTGATTGGGAGGCCCTCAGGCAGTACTTCTTTGATTTTCTCTGGAATGATTATTGCTTCCATGGCCGAGAGCCATCTTAGTGTGCCATGCACATTACAGAGGCTATTCTCTCGGGCATGGAAGCATAAATTCCTTTCCCATATCCTTTGACTAATGCAACAAAACCCTGGTTTAATCACACCTGTTCTAATGCTGTCCACAACAAGGAGAAGGTCTACAAATAGTACCAGAGCCAACCCACCCCTGAATCTCATCTTTTTTTTGCTTCTGTCAGGAACCGTGCTAAGTCTGTTCAACATTCTGCTAAAAATAATTTCATCCATATTAAATGCTCTGAACTCTCCAACTTGAATTCTTCCCATTCCTTCTGGCATCTTGTCAAAAACCTTTCTAACAACTTTACCTCATCATCCTACACTCTTCTTTTCCAGTCTGATGGCACTGTAGCTATTTCTTCTACTGACAAAGCAGATCTATTTGCTCAGACTTTCTCCTCCAATTCCACCTTAGACAATTCCGGTGCTGTTCCTCCATCACTTGGCCCATCTGCTGTCCTCATGGTTGACATTAAAATTACTTCAACTAATGTATTTTCTGCCATCACTGGCCTCAATACTAACAAGACATATGGGTGTCATGGGGTCCCTCCTGTTATTCTCAAGAACTGCTTAAACCCCGCCTAAGTAAACTCTTTTGCCTCTGTCTATCAACTTGTACCTTTTCTTCTTGATGGAAGTTTGCTCTCATTCAGCCTGTCCCAAAGAAGGGTGACCATTCTCAACCCTCTAACTATCACCCAATTGCTTTAACATCCTGTATCTCTAAATCTATTGAATCGATTCTTCTATCTTCCATCTATGTATTGGCAGACGCCTTAATCCCATACGGGGTGGCCACAAACAAATCGCCTCCACATCGCCCTGTCCATCACCATTTCATTGCTCTGCTCCCAGCTCATACCCCCCTCTCTCATATACCTCTCCACTCCATCCCCCCATCTCATCCTTGGCCACCCCCCCCCCCACTTCACTCACATACACTCGCCTCGTCAGTCTCTCGCTCTCCATCATCTCCACATGCCCAAACCACCTGTGTGTTTCCCCTAATGCTTCCAATCACATCCACATCCACACCACAATGCTCCTTCACTTCCTCATTTGTCAGACTCTCTCTCCATGTGACTCCACATGCCCCTCTCAAATAGCTCATTTCCAATGCTCTCACTCTTGACTTCTGTCCCTTCAACAAGGTCTAAGCTTCACTTCCATACATTAGAGTTGGTATCACAATACTGTCACGTAGTAGCTTTTTTTACTTCCATGCTCACTTCCCTGTTTCTTATCACTGCTTTCAAGGAACCAGCAACCTTTCTTCCCCATTACACCCTTTCAAGCACTTCACCCTCTAAACATCCATCCTTACTCATCACACTACCAAAGTACTTAAAAGCACTCACATTTTCCATTTCCTCCTCATCCAGCCTCACTGTACATTCACTGACTTCACTTCTCTCGAAGACCATAACTCATCACTCTTCCCTACATTCACCTTTCGATTCCGTTTCTTACACACTCTCCCAAACTCATCCACCAAGCCTTGCTGCTCCCCAATTAGTCCGTTATAGTGAGGTCTTACTGTATATCTCATTATATATACAGGACCAGTGCTTTCTCTTCCATTCATATCACCCATTACGATCATTTTATAGCTCCTGGGCATTCTGCCACTGCTTCATGCAGCTCATCCCCAAACCTGTCTTTCTCTCTCTCTGTCTCACTCCTCTCCTCCCAAGGCACATATGCTACACTCACTGCCAAGGTGCATACGATACAATCACCTTCTCAAACGTGAACTTGACATACATACACCTCAAGTTGACACATATGTAATCTCTCATTCCACTCTGCCACACCTCATTCATCAACAAAGGAACTCCTTCCCTGCATCCTCCTCACTCATTCATGCCCGATCTTACACATTTCAGACCCTTCCACTCCTCCACCTCACACCCTTTCATCTTTGTTTCACACAATGTCATCATGACATATCTTGCACTTTTGAACACTTTCACCACTTCCACCCTCTTGCTCTCCTCATTCACACTTCTCACATTCCTCATGACCATGTGAATCTGTAAATTAATGAATCATAGACCAACAAATTATTCTATCTATCTATCTATTGCCAGATGCCTCAATCCCGTAAGGGGTGGCCACAAACAAATCGCCTCCATGTCGCTCAGTCACCCCCCCATTTCACTACCCCGCTCCCAACTCATCCCTCCATCTCATCCTCGGCCTCCCCCTCCCCCCCCTCCACCTCACTCACATACACTCTCCTCATCAGTCTTTCACTCTCCATCCCCTCCACATGCCCAAACCACCTTAACGTGTTTCTCCTAACGCTTCCTATCACGTCCACATCACACCACAACGCTCCTTCACTTCCTCATTTGTTAGTCTGTCTCTCCATGTGACTCCACATGCTCCTCTCAAATAACTCATTTCCACTGCTCTCACTCTTGACTTCTGTCCTTCCAACAGGGTCCAAGCTTCACTTCCATATGTTAGAGTTGGTATCACAATACTGTCATGTAGTAGCTTTATCACTTCCACACTCAATTCTCTGTTTCTTATCACTTCTTTCAACGAACCAGCAACCTTCCTTCCCTACTGCACCCTTTCAAGCACTTCACCCTCCAGACTTCCATCCTTACTCATCACACTACCCAAGTACTTAAATGCACTCACATTCTCCATATCCTCCCCTCCAATCTCACTGTACATTCACTGGCTTCACTTCTCTCGAAGACCATCACTTTGCTCTTCCCTACATTTACCTTTAGATTCCATTTCTTACACACTCTCCCAAACTCATCTACCAAGCCTTGCAGTTCCCCTTCATCTTCACTCAACAACACAGCAGCATCTGCAAACAACAGTACAGGGAGTTTCCAAACACTGCCCTCTCTCACTAGGGCCGCTCCAACATCCACTGCCCGACCTTGTATCTCTTTTACAACCCCATCCATGTACAGATTGAACAACCATGGCGACATGACACACCCTTGTTTCAATCCAACCCTCAAATGGAAAGATTCACTCAGTTTGCCATCCACACGCACTGCAGCCTTAGCACCCTCATAAATACTCTTCACTGTCTTCAACAACTTTCCATCCACTCCATATATTCTTAATACTTTCCACAATCCTTGTCTATCCACCCTGTCATATGCTTTCTCTAGATCCATGAAGGCTGCATACAACTTTTTTCCCTTCTCTAGAAACTTTTCCACTAAAGATCAAAGAATGAATATCTGGTCTACACAACCTCTTCCCATCCTATAACCTCCTTGTTCTTCTCCAACTAATTCCTCTGTTATTTCCCTAACTCTGTCAATAAGTATCCTACCATATACTTTTCCTATTGCACTAAGAAGGTAAATGCCCCTAAGATTACCACACACTTCTTTTTCCCCTTTTCCTTTGTACAGAGGAATAATTATACCTGACTTCCAATCCTCCGGGACTCAACTTTCCTCCCAGGCCAATCTGCACACCTTCCACATCCACTCTGTTCCTATCTCTCCCCCATGCTTCAGTATTTCACCACACACTCCATCAATTCCTGGGGCTTTCCTCATTTTAACTTTCTTCATTTCTTCCACCACTTCCATCCTACGGCTTTGTTCCTCTCTTCTCACAACCCTCCTTCTCCCTGCCATTCCCCAGCCACTTATACTTGCATTACTTTCATTCTCTATGTTCAACAACTCATTAAGTGTTCTCTCCATCTGTTCACTTTTTCATGATTATTAATAACAATAAGACTGAAAAGTTCCTTATCATGATCATCCTAACCCCATTTCTCATTAAAATTAAGTAGAGTGAGACATGCAGAAATAGAAGCAGGAATGAATGAAAGTATAATCCAGTGAAATAGGACATGCACCCATTCATTCACTCATCATTAAAACCTTTACCTTCACTTGCTTAACATACACTCCATTTCAGTCTTCATTACATGCATTTCTGCTACAAAACTATTGAAATTCTGAAAAATGCCATTAAACTAACTTTTCTTATTGATCTCCTTTCCTTGCTCCTCATCTCCCATTAATCCTGCTCCTCTTGGCCCTCTCTCCTCACTAGGGTAAGCCAGCATGTCATGAGGGTCAACCTGATCACCTGGGTCTTCATACAACATTCCCAGGTTATAGTTCATGTCATCATTCTGGCCTGTCATTCTGTCCCCGGTGGCCAGATGTACCAGGGACAATGCAACACAACACCCCAACCATCTCATATTTCCCTCAAATTGGGACTCCAGCCATAAACTGAAATAAAAAAAATTGCATTACAGCTAGACTGACCTATATCACATTACAGTATAGTAATTCACAACAGTATATCTGATATACTACAGTAAACCCTTGATAAGCCGAACTATATGGGGCTCTACCCTGGTTTGAATTACCGAATTTTCCGGCTTACCGAATTTTCACCCCCCAAAATTGCTAAATTACCGAATTATCACCCAAAAAAATTGCTAAGACAATACCTATTACTTGTTCTTTCAACACTAAATTAAACAAGCATATATAAATAAATTAGTTATGACAAAAAACAATATTGTGCATTTAATATGCATTTAACCCCTTCAGTGCTGGGTGTATTTTCATTTTGTTCTTGATGCCACCAGACAATTTTAGTCAGTGTAGGTTGGATCTGTGGAAGTGCACGGGGTTGGTACAGCCTTTGTTAGCCCCTTCAGTATGTGAGTCCAGTCCTGAGTGCCATAAAATCGGCTGGAGAAAGCGTAAATAAAGTAGAAATAGACGTCACAGTACTGAAGTGGTTAATTGGTAGGAAATCATTCACAAAGGCAGTACTGACTGCCGGTAACGTGTGTTGGAGATGGATTTTCACCCCCCCAAATTGCAATAACTTGTCTTCTTAACACTAAAGTAAAGGAGCATATACAGTGCATAAATTAATAAAGAAAGACAAAAAAGAAAGAATTCAGTGCACATAATTTGCCTTTTGTCAGAGGCAGAAGATCGTCGGCAGTTTTTGTTTTGTTTTGGAGACGGAGGTGGTTTAACTCACACTTGAACGTAAATTCTAAAAAGTACCCAGTATTTATTTCACTCTATATTAAGAACTAAACTTTAATGTAATCACTGTAATAGACTGCAATGTAACACTTTCAGTAATAATAGTACTGAACTTTAATCATGATCACTACACTGTCACACGCACACATTTTTTTTTTTAGCTGCATTCCTTTACAACTAGGGGTGCCAGTATCACTTCTTTTAAGCTATGAACCTTCCATGGCAAGGCAGAAGGCAAAAGGAGAGCACTATTCAGCACTAAATGACAGTAAGAATGGCGCAACTACCGTCTCCAAAAGCAAGCAGCAGACTGGCGCCACGAGTCCGCTTGGCGCCATTTCTCCCCCTACTTTCGCATTTCGGCCTACTTTCATACGTGGTCTCGGCCTGAGTTCGGCTAACTGAAGATCCCGGCTTCTAAAAGTTCGGCTTATCAAGGGTTTACTGTATATTACATGTACGTACAATACTAGAATACGGTAGATCATAATTCTTCCAGGCTTTTCATTCACTTTGTGTATTGTGACAAAACTATACAGCTTAGTATGGTACTCCATAGTTCTTCGCTGAATCACAAATAAATTTTTACCTGGGAGTAAGCTATGGCACCAGCCAATCAGGGTGGTACTCCCAAGGGGAATGGGAATGTTGGTGATAGGGAAAGCTGGTGTTCCTGTTTCAATAGCTACTTTACCATCCCCCTTTGAGGGCCTTTTCAGGGTGACACTAACATGGAGAGTAGACCAATATACTCTCCCAAACACTTTTCTGTGACTATCTCATGTAATACTCTACAGGCGCTTTACATATCACTTAACGTATCCCGCTACGTCACAGGAGTAGATGCCAGAAAGGGCATGAGGCCAGAAAACTTTGCCCCGCTACCTAGTGGCAGACCTATTGTAGGGAAGTGTGACAAGGGCTCTGCCAGTATGGATTTTGGTGCCAGGATGGAATGGGTTCAAAACCTGTGCTAGAGGGTACAGGGCATTGTGGTTCTCAGGCTGCCGCTTCTGTCCAATAGTGAGGAGCCCGAACCTGGGGGTAGTGCCCCAGGAGGCTGCCCTATCAATGGGTGTATAATAGCCAAGAAACCATTTACAATGCTGGGTGGTAACCATATAACCAAACCATACGTGCTCCCTACGTGTCAACAAGTGGGTTGGTGGAGGGTTAGTGCCCCTCCCCGTAAAATAAATAACTCAAAGTCAAATGGCCACCCCTTACGGGATTATGGTGTCTGGCAATAGATAGATAGATAATAGGGGGGGCAGGAGGGTGTCCTTGTAGCTGTCCTGGAAGGGTGCCCCAAGGCCACTGCCACAGTCACTGGTCATGGCTAGTGGGCTGTGGGTCCCAAATCCCATGCCTAGGCCTGCGACTGTGTGGGTAGGTGGGGCCTGTGGTATGTCTCTTTCCATTATCTATTCTCACCAAATCATGACATGAAAGAAACTGAAAATTCTAAGCAAGCCTGAGGAAACTAAATCACCCAAGGGGATCAGAGTGGCATAATAGAATGCAGGAAGTTTGAGGGGTTAAGCAGGGGAACTGGTTGAGGTATTTGGTAGGAGGTAGGACAGGACATGTGCAGGAAGTCAGGCATACAGGAGGATCAGCCAGAATGATTGCTGGGAGGGATGGACATTACAAATTGTTTTGGCAAGGTATGGCAGATGGATATGGTGGTGTGGGTATGTTAGTTAAGGAAGGTGGAATATGTCATGAATGTAATGAAAGTCAATGAAAGAATAATAGCAGTGAAAATTTTGTTTAAAGGGATTATGTTTGCATTTATATTGGTGTATGCGCCACAGGTAGGCCTGGATGAAGTACAGAAGGATAGATTCTGGGATGACTTA
Organism: Birgus latro; assembly: GCA_018397915.1. Classification (NCBI taxonomy): domain Eukaryota; kingdom Metazoa; phylum Arthropoda; class Malacostraca; order Decapoda; family Coenobitidae; genus Birgus; species Birgus latro. The sequence continues at coordinate 72,906 of JAGKTI010001455.1, read as the reverse complement.
ATACATGTAGTAAGTGGTATGAGGGACAATGAGAAGCACCTTAAATGGTCATGTAAGCAAAGCAGTTCAAGGATATGAAGAAGTACGTGGAGGATGTGCATATGGTAAAAGAAATGAAGAAGGGGAAAGGATACTAGAGTTTAGAAGGCAATGAACATGACTGTGTGCAACACACATTTTAGGAAAAGAGAGAGTAAGTTGACTACATACAAGCCAGGGGGAAACAGCAGCCAGATAGACTATTTCCTGGTCAAGAGGGTTAATACGAGGGTAGTGAGGGATGTTAAAGCTATAGGGAGCGAGAAGTGTGTGTTGCAACACAAGCTATTGATATATGACATGGTGCTAAAGTGGGCAATAAAAAAGAGGATCTATGCACCTAGGAGGAAAATATAGAAGTTGAAAAACCAAGCAGTAAGGGATGCCTTCTACAGCAAGATGAGTAGAGTGGTGGCTGAACAGGAAGACGTTAATAGAAGTGTTAATAAACAGTACAGAGCCCTCAAGAACAGCCTCTTGAGAGTTACTGATTCAGTGTGTGGATGGAAAAGGCCCCCCCAGCCCCCAAGAAATAAAGTAACTTGGTGGTGGGATGAGGGTGTAGAAGTTGCAGTTATGGAGAAAAGAAGGCTTTTCTGGGAATGGAAAAGAAGGTTGTAACAAAGGGAAATACTTGGTTGCCAAGTGCAGAGCTAGAACAGAGGTTTACAGGGCAAAATCTGAGTCACAGAGACTTTTACTTGATAATCTAAATAGCATGTAAAGGAAGAATATGATATTTAAGTGGACAAATCTGATGAAGAGGGGTGAGCAGTGTGTGAAGAACGATGAGCGAAGGTAGTGGTGAACAATGGGGATTTTAAAGATGCCTGGAGACAGCACTACAACCGGTTGTTGAATGGAAAGTTTGATTGGGACAGGGAAGGTTTGGAGCTAGCAGATCCAGTATCTGGCCCTTGGCCTTTGATTGACACTGCTACTGTGAGTGGGGCAATGGCCAGGATGTAGGTGGGGAAGGCAGCAGGTGTGCCTGGGATGACTGCTGAAATGTTGAAAGCCTCAGGAGATATAGGAGTGGGGTTAGTCACTGATTTGATAAATACGAGTACATGACTGTGCTGCCCCACACGACTAGCTGAAGAGTGTAATCGTAAATGTGTACAAGGGGAAGGGTAATGCCCTGGAAGGTGGAAATTATACAGGCATAAAGCTTTTGGACCAGGTAATGAAGGTAATGGAGAGAGTTCTAGAAAGAATGATTACAGAAAGAGTGAATAATGATGAGATGCAGTTCGGATTTATGCTAGGCAAAGGAACCACTGATGCCATATTCACTGTTCAACACCTTCGTTTTCGTATTTGAAGGCTCCAACATGCTTGCATGCGTCGGCCTTGGTCACCTAATGGCGGCTCTCCACACTGCTCGATCCCTGGCAGCCTCCCTGTTCAGTCCCTTAACCCTTAAGTCACACTTAATGACCTCGTCCCATGTCTTTCTCGGTCTACCCCTCCCCCAATATTAACACCTATCACCCTCTGTACCCAATTATCATCCCCCATCCTCTCCACATGTCCAAACCACCTCAGCCTACCTCTCCTCATCACAACACCAATACACTCCAGTCTCATCCTACCTCTCAACTCTTCCATCGTAAACCCAGCCCCCCCAGGCCTTGCACGCAGGGACGCACTGCACATCCACCTAATCATTGTCATTTCTGTACGTTTAAACCTGCGAATATCCTCTTCCTTTACTGCCCAGGTCTCACTACCAAACAGCATCACACTCCTAACACATGCTGCATACAAAGACCCCTTAGCACGTAAGGAAAGTCCTCTCAATGTCAGGAGAGGCAACAGCTCCCTGAACTTCTTCCAACCACTTCTCACCCTAGCAACCGAGCTAACTCCAGCCCCACCTCCGGCACATAACATGTCTCCCAAATAACGAAACTCCTCCACACACTCAAGAGACTTACCTGCAAGTTAAACCCTCTCACGCCTAATAATCTCCACTGCTCTCCCCGACACGCCTCACACATGAAATCAGCATCATCTCGCAGTCTACCTCTAATACCACTACATCTCTTGTGCACCCACTTATCTATCTATCTATCTATCTATTGCCAGACACCATAATCCCGTAAGGGGTGGCCATTTGACTTTGAGTTATTTTTTTTTACGGGGAGGGGCACTAACCCTCCACCAACCCACTTGTTGACACGTAGGGAGCACGTATGGTTTGGTTATATGGTTACCACCCAGCGTTGTAAATGGTTTCTTGGCTTACAGGAAACCATTTGGCTTGTCACTCAATGTAATGCCACCTGTAAAGGAAAGAAAAGCAGTAAGAAGTGACAGGAAATATAGGAGAAATAGGAAGAAAGGAGGGCAGGCATAGAAAAAGAATGATAAAGGCTAAGGAAGAAGTAGGCAGCACTACACAAACATTAAACAAGATGGAATTGCTTCCCACACCCTTGTGGCAAACTGCACATGGCCACTCTCCCTCTTCTCTGATTGTACCGCCACCAACTCTAGATATCATCACTTTTGTTTTATCTGCATTTACCCTTAAGCCCTTGTACCCCATACCATCTCTCCACTTCTTAAATCTTTCCTCTGCCTCCTTTTCATTCTCCGCAATCAACACCAAATCATCAGCATACAACATCTCCCATGGAAGTCCATCTCTGAAGTCACGTGAGAGGGCTTCAAGCACCATGATAAACAACAAGGGACTCAAAACTGACCCCTGATGCACACCAACATTTACCTGGGTGCGAGCACCCATGTACATGGCCATAACCACCCTAACCAGCCACTCTTCCAACCCTAGGTTTCTCATTGCCCACTTCACCACCTCTCTAGGGACTCTGTCAAAGGCCTTTTCCAAATCAACAAAAACAAAATACAATTCCCTTTTCTTTCCAATATATTTTTCCTGAAACTGTCGAACAATGAATATGGCATCAGTGGTCCCCCTGCCTGGCATAAACCCAAACCTTATGGAAAAATATATAGGAAAGGGAACTGTACTTTGTTTTTGTTGATCTGGAGAAGGCCTCTGACAGAGTCCCTAGAGAGGTGGTGGGGTGGGCAATGAGAAAGCTTGGGATTGAGGAGTGGCTGGTTAGGGTGGTTATGGCCATGTATGTGGGTGCTTGCACCCAGGCAAGGGTGAATGGAGATTTGAGTGGTGAGTTTTCCATGAATGTTGGTGTGCATCAGGGGTCAGTCTTGAGCTCCTTGTTGTTTATTATGCTACTTGAAGCCCTCTCATGTGACTTCAGACATGGACTCCTATGGGAGATGTTGTATGCTGATGATTTGGTGTTGAATGCAGAGAATGAAAGAGAGGCAGAGTAAAGATTTAGGATGTGGAGGAATGCAGATAAAACAAAAAAGATGGTATCTATGGCTAAGGGTGGTACTGTCAAAGAAGAGGGGAGGTGGCCATGTATGACTTGCCACAAGGGCATAGGAAGTAATTCCATCTTGTGCAGCGTTTGTGATAAGTGGGTGCATAAGAGATGGAGTGGTATTACAGGTGGACTGTGAGATAATGCTGATTTCATGTGTGCAGTGAGTTGGGGAGAGCATGTGGAGATTACCAGGTTTGAAAGGGTTGAACTTACTGACGATCTCTTGAGTGCGTGAAGAGTTTTGTTATTTAGGAGACATTATGTGCTGGATGTGGGGCTGGAGTGGCCCTGTGGCTAGAGTGAGGAGTGGTTGGAAGAAGTTCAGAGAGCTGTTGCCTCTCCTGACACTGAGAGGGCTCTCCCTCCATGCTAAGTGAACTTCGTATGAGGCACGTGTTAGGAGTGTAATGCTGTATGGTAGTGTGACCTGGGCAGTAATGGAAGAGGATATTCGTTGGCTCTAAAATACAGAAACAGCAATGATTAGGTGGATGTGCAGTGCATCCCTGAGTGTGAGGTCAAGGGGGGCTAGGTTTACAATGGAAGCAAGAGAGGTAGGATGGGACTGGAGTGTATTGGTGTTGTGATGAGGAGAGGTAGACTGAGATGGTTTGGGGATGTGGAGAGGATGGAGGATGATATTTGGGTGCAGAAAGTGAGAAAGGTTAATGCTGGGGGTAGGATAGTAAGAGGTAGACCGAAAAAGACCTGAGACAAGGTCACTGAGTGTGACCTCAGGGATAAAGGACTAAATAGGGAAGCTGCTGTAGATTGGGCAGCATGGACAGCCGCCATTAGGAGGCCATGGCCGACAGATGCAAGCAGGTTGGAGCCTTCAAAACAGAAATGAAATTCACCACCATCATCATCATCATTATCTGGACGAAATTGCATAGGATTATAAATTTACAATATTCTGGCTACTTCCTCTATGAACTAGAGGTCTCATAGTCCTGGAATTACTGCAGAAGAATCACTGTACAGTTTCATGAATAAGAGTAAAGGAATTCTCTTACATATATGCAAGTCTATCATCCTCTAATATAATGACTGATTGAAAGAACACGTTTCAAAACCTGGGAGTCTCTCTGTTGCTTACGAAGTGGTGCCTTACACTACCCGTATGGCAGGTAATAATTAATCTGACACACTGATATGTGCAAAAGTCTTTGCCTTTGACTAGGACTGTGATATCTGTGCTTTAATATTTAAAGGCACTTGCAGAAGCTATTTTACAAAGATTCGTGACCATGATGCCCTCTGTCTGTCGTCTTGGTCATTATTCTTATCGTGTCATCTTCTATCAATCTTTCTTTAAACATTTATGAATGAACCAGCAAGAGCAGAATGACTAATCCCTCAATCAGTTAGGGATGATACTCGGGTGCGCTGAGTGTAACCCTGTCAGCCTGTGACAACAAGCGTGTCTTTTCAAATATGTCGTTGTCGTATGACGGTTGTGCTCTGATGCACTATGACGTGGTCCAATGGTGTTTCAAAAATAACAACACAAGCCTGGAAAGTTTTTGCAATCAAGGGGTTACACCTACTGAAGTGAAGTTAAGTGTGATACAGTGTGCCGGTATAACGTGACACTGGCGATGCAATAATACTTATGTCATCCCTAAAATTTAAAAAATGCAGAAAGTGTGGGTTCCAAGCAAGTACATTCAACAGCAAATTTTGGAAAGGGAAACACCTCTTCTTGACAGAATTTCAGGGGTGGGAATTTTACCACATCTTAATCGAGGCTGCGAAACTCCATCCACAACACTCAGCGTCACATGTGTCAGGCTGGTGTCCCTATCCCCACTGAATTAGATCCAGACACCAAGGACAAAACAGCCTTCGCATAACTTTCTAAGGCCAGAGAGGTAGTTTTGAGTGGCTTTCAAGGTTAAGTGTAGGTCAGGATGATTAATGTCATGGGGAGGGGGGGGGGGTGGAGTGTAGGTTAGGTTGATTAATGTCAGGGGGGGGGGGGGGCTGGCCTCCAAGTTAGGTGCAGTAACTCCTGATGTCCCTATCCCTGTCAAATTAGATGCAGACAACAAGGATGAAACAGTCATCACATAACTGTCTAAGGTTGGTGGCTAGTGTAGTACTGAGTGGCTTTCAATGTTAGGTTTAGATAATGTGATGGGGAGGGCTCTGGGGAGGCATAGCCTACCCAGGTTAGGTACCAGTTTTTGGTTCATTTATTTGGAGGAGGAGGGGTTCAAATGAAAAATTTCCTTGTTTTCAATTGCTTTTTGGTGGCCTTTCCCCCTCCCCCCCCCCAGAAATGCTTGTTTTTCATTGTGGGGGGAAGGGGGGTTGAAAATAGCAAAATAATGCATTTCTGATAAAAATTACCACCATAAAAATCTGAAACACATGGAACTCTTTCATTTGAACCCCCATTCCCAACCAAGGAAAGGGTGAGTTAATATAAAAAAAATTTCCATGTTGGAGCCTTTATAAAAATACTGGTAATGAACCACAACTTCCTTAGGCCTGAACTTCTGCAGATTGTGATAAATTTTTAGATTAGCATATTCATATATTCTCTAAGTAAATCTTGATTTCTTCCACTGATCTTTATTAGAATAGGGCTATATTTGATCAGTTTTTACTTTACAGGTTCCTCTTTTATGGCAGTTTTCTTCATTGTCACCAACTTGTTTTTATCCTGTGTGGGACTATATCATGCTGCACACTATCAAAAACATGTTTTTAGATATCCAACTTCATATGACCCTGCATATAATACATAATGAAGGGGACAAGTGCTGAGGGATGGGCACTTTCTGCTGTACACATTAAGTAATGCCCTCAGCATATGCTATTAACCAGATTGATTTCGTTAGATGAGGTTAGTTTAATGACACATTTATGAAACCTTCAACATCAAATCAACCAATACAGGACAAAAACAAGCTGGTGAAAAAGAGAAAATCACCGAAATGCAGGAGACCGTAGAGCAAATAATGACCCAAATTTTCTATGGATTGTATTCAATAAATTTCATAAGCATTAGTTGTGCAGGAGATTGTTTCTTTATACTGTACCATCTTTACTCATGTAGTGACCAGGCACTTACCAGCCAAACCAATATAAGCATGTGAGTGAAAAATGAGAAAATCTATCTATCTACAGGCAGAAGCCATAATCCCGTAAGGGGTGGCTGTTTGAGTTGGATGTTTTACGGGGAGGGACACTAACCCTCCACCAACTCACTTGTTGACACATAAGGAACATGTAAGGGTTGGTTTTATGGTTATCACCCAGCGTATTAAATGATTCCCTGACTTACAGGAAATCATTAGGATTGTCACTCAATGTAAAGCCACCTGAAATGGAAAGAAGAGTAATGAAAAGTGACAGGAACGATGAGAGACACAGAAAGAGAGGACAGCAACACAGAAAAGGAATGATAAAGGTGAAAGAATCAGGCAGCACTACATCAAGTGAGTGGATGATGGGTTGCCACCACCTACCAAAAAGGATATACAGTATAATAATTCATTATATTAGTCAACTGTTATAGATACTTGCTATACAAACTGGATAAGATGTATACTAAAAATGGCCCATGACATTTTCATATGACCGAAAACTGAAAACGAAAGGGCACTTGTACACAGGCTACACCCCACCTACTGCCACTACTACCACAGTACTATCGGTTCTAATACTATTACAGTACTACCACCGTACTACAGTATTACGTATTACTACTACTACTTCGGTACTACTAAAAAAAAAAAACTAACCTAATCTACTATAAATACTAGGGTGATTTATTTGCAACAAGTTTAGAAAAAAAAAAATTAAGGCTAGCATAAACATCTTCTTCTTCTGGGTATAAAGGGCCACGGTCGAGGACGCGACCCACTGCCCTTCCCTAGCCGAAAGTGCAGGATCTTAGGTCACAGGTGGGCAAGCTGCCCTGATGATCACAGGAATCCACACAGCAGGCACATAACTTGTTGATGAGCACCAGCAGCACCAGAGCCGTCACCAAATAGGAGAGGAAGGGAGAGGCGGGGATATTCAAGGGTAGCCAAGCGGTCTTGGAGGGCCACCCAGTGGGAGTGAAATCTGGGACACCACAAAAAGAAGTTCTCAACTGTTTCTTCGGTGCGGGGTGCGGAGGCACCAAGGATACCATGGGGATTGTATTATACCTAAGCGATGTAGGTGGCCATTCAGACCAGTGAGGCCAATTAGCAGGCGAGTGAGGACAACGTCCAATTGGCATAAGGGATGGTGAGCCCAAGAGTGAGCTCCTGCACCAGCATGGACGAGGCCCAGAGAGGCTGCAACTAGATCAAGTGAGAGAGGTGGTTCACACATAGATCTGCAGGCTTGGCAGATATAGGAGTGGAGAACAGTGGGATCCAGATCAAGATGAACGAGGATGAACAAGGTGTTGAGAATGGAGGGCTTGCTGAGCTGCACGGTCCACGATTTTGTTACTGCAAATGCCAACGTGTGAAGGAACCCACTGAAGGCGCACAATCCAGGAAGGGGAGGCAAAAAAGACAAGGAGGGAGTGAATTACATGGACTATTCACAAATGGGAAGACAGCCGTCCGGAGAGGAGGTGCAGTGATGATTGAGTCAGTGTATTGCACTAATGGTTGGGGAAGCGCGAAGCATTTTATAAAAGTGACTGCTTGGTGGATGTCGTAGAGTTCTATGGTGAGAAAAGAGTGGGGTCCAGCTAAGGTCCAGGTCTGGCAGAGGGAGAGGTCTTCAAAGTACCGGTACACTGCTGAAGCAAAGGAGGCCACTGGGGAGAATGAACCATTGGTGAAGTCTGGAAAAAAGCCACTGTAGAGAGAAGTATCCATAAGGTGATATAGATGGTGGGCCAACAAAACATCTGAGGACTTCTGAAACAGAAGGGGGAGGTCTGGAGTGATCATGGGAGAAAGGTCGAACCATAGGGTGACAGGGAAGATGAGGGATGTGGGGACAGATGACGGGGGAGGGATAGATAGGTATGACAAACTTGTAGGCCGTGAAAAATGAAAGGTGGGTTTGCCTGTGGCCATCGAGGTGGACTGACTAGAGGGACACAGGAACAGAGGATAGAGAGTGGGTGTTGGTGGGGGTGTCCAAGATGACAGTGTAGGAGATGACAGTCAAGACTGACATGCAGCAAAAAGAAGGGGAGCATTCCTGATTCCGCATGAAGGGATACAACTGGGGAGGACTTGAAGGCCCCTAGGGCTATATGGAGAGCAGTATTTTGAATTATGTCCAGCCTCTGCAGACTTGTAGATGAGATGGAGCCATATAGCTTACTGATGATCCATAGAAGAGTCAGCTCAGGATGAATGCAGAGGAGAGATAGAGGAGTGTCTTCCTGGTGGCACCTCAACGCATTCCTGCGATGCTACACATAATGTCTTGTCGTCAGAGGCAGTCAATGTGATGTTCCCATGATAGTCTGGGGCAAACCATGAATGGTTTGCCTGGATTACAGTGGTAGAAGAGAGTCACTGATCCGAATCTGTGGAAGGGTGGGGAGTTAGTGCAGCGTGAAGCACATCAGAGAGCTCCTGCTAGTTCTCACTGTTAAACCCTATGCCACAACCCTGGCTATGAAGATGTTTAGGCTACTGCCACCTGGAGGCCAGACTGAGTGCTGTGAAACATATCAGCACTACAAAGCAAAGGAAAGAGACATCATCCCCATAGGTGAGGAGGGAAACTCCTTGGACTCGGGGGATGTCTGACAGCAAGACATCAAGAGGACATTCCAAAGGAATAAGCACTATCAGCTGTGGAGGTTGCCCTCCAGCATTTAACTTTCCACTCTCCTGGGGAAGTGAGACACTGGGAAGGGCAGGCTGTTTGGATAGATTCACCTTTGCCATGCAGAAGCGAAAGGCAGCCCCTCGACCCAACACTCGATTCTCACCCTCCACACTAAGCTTGCTCCAGGAGCAAGCACTGATGACCTTGGTCAATGTCCTGCGGTTGGAAAAAACTGTACTGCCATCCAGTCTGCATTAAGAAAGCAACCAAGCGCTTACCTGTGGTGTTGTCAGTAGGCTATGTGTTGTGGGCTTGAAATACCTGTACTTTCCTGTGAGGGACATGTCATCCCTGCCACCTTCACCCTCTTCAACTTGAAGTGGCTGTCGGTCACACTTGCCATGGGCAGGCCTGGCCTCCAGCAAAGCCTCGTCATCCACAATCACTATTTCAACCATTTGGGTGGCCGGCGACACTGCTGTCATGCCGTCACTCATCCCGACCATGCCTAAACATGGCTGAAGAGCTGCAGCAGCAACACCAAAGAGAGCCACAAACACGCACAGTATAGAAAAAGAGAAAACAAAGAGCACCGAGCAGGAAGGGGAGAGTTGCAAGAAAGAAGGGAAAGAAGGCAGTGAAGAGCAACATGCAGTCCCAATCCTGGATCGAGTAAAAGGTCCTCAGCCTCTGTCACTTTCAGAAAACATCCCTTGCATAAACATAAGTTTGTTTTGGCAAATTATGAACACTGGTCCTGCCAAAATTGGAGTTCTGCTTCTTCTTCTTGGGTTAAAGGGCATTTGTAATCAGAAGTCTAATTCATCCTTGCTAAGACCACCTCAAGCTACTGGACCAAGGGTGATTTGCAGACATCACAGCCAGCATAAATGCCCTGACCGCCACAGGAACTCCAGAATGTGGCAGATGATAGCAGCACGATCCATAGTGATCACACAGCAGCCCCATAAAAACACTGGGAGAGTGATGGTTGTGATACTGAGAGAAGCCAAACTATCTTTGAGCCTCACACGGAGTGAGTGAATGCAGGGACAGTCTAACAGGAAATAGTAGATAGTGTCTTCAACATTCAGACACCACTGACAAAGAGGGGGCTTGGAACTAAGTGAATCCTACACAATGGGGATGCCAGACCTGTATAACCTATTCTCAGATGCACTAATGCAGTATCCAAGGTTTGGGATGACGAGTGCACCCATGGACTGGGCGAAGAATCATATCTATAATGCCCTAGGGTGGTACAGGAAAGATCTGCTTGAATATTTGAATTCCAATGGGAGTGCCAAGACTGTAGGGCAAGATGGGAGAAGCTGCCAAAATCCAATGGGTAAGGTTCCACAAAGGGGGGGGGGAGAATGTGTCATTGTGGCAGCCCTATATACAACCTCATTAGCTTGGATACCAACATGGGAAGGTATCCACTGGAAATGCAAAGTTGGGGTTCTGTCCTTGTACTGTACCCCCATAATACTTCTATAGTTGCACTGTGACTTTGACGGGTGTCCTAACCACCAGGCCACAAGGAACTTTTCTATGCGACATGTTACGAATACTTTCTCTGTTTTATATTTTATATCTTCCGTATTTTTAAGAAATCTTGATAACCGCTAAATTACACGGCTGGCTACTTTTAATACACGCACTCAATATATCGTATTCTACATTTCTCATTAACAGGCTCCACACTTACGTGGTGGAATCATATCAACAATGTATTAATAACGGCTACACGAAATCAACCGTAATGGAATGCTTACACTCACCGCGATGCTCCTCCAGTCCCCAACACGTATGAAGGGATACCATAGAGCTAATCTCGTCTCTGGGTGGTTTCATTTATAGGCCAAACTTCCGAATTAATTCATCAAAATTTGTGTCATGTAATATGAGAAATACATTCCATTAGTAAAATACGCTCATTAATAATTCTGAGGGTATTACTATAACTTCTCCTTTGTTTACGGTGAGACTGTACATTGTAGAGGTTCCTAAATACTAGTTGTCTACGTTAATTAACGTCTTCATAGATAGGTATAATTATTGATACTTTTTAAAAGCGTAAAGCATTTAAAGTAATTAATAAATTTTAATACATTTATTCAGTCAAGCAGGTGACTGACTTACTGAAATTTTGTTGAAGTAGCTGTATCGAGTACAAGCCGGAAAAATAGAAACACAGCGCCAAATGAGGTGAAGTTCCAAATTTAAGCTTTCGTAAGGTTTTATGATGTACACCCTTCTGCAAATTAATTGAAACAACTATACACACACGATAGGATATACAAATACGTCAAACTTCATCCATCATTTTATTACACATTCTTAAATATTGATATTTCAGTATGGGATATGACCTCCTCGGTTCTTTAGAAGCATTTTGACGCGAGTTGGCAGAATCCACTAATTTTGAGAAGTCGCTACTGATTTTAGGATCCCTGTACCACACTTCAACCAGGGCTTGAATCAGCTTCTCTTTCGTTGTACAGTCCATACCACGGAGGTACTGCTTGCTGATTGACCATAGATTCGGGTTCAAGTCTGGAGAGTTGCCAGGCCATTCCAGCACCTCAGTCTTTTTCATATTCATGAAGTGTTTCACTATTTTTAATGTGTGGCATGGGGCTAAATCCTGCTGAAAGATGCCAGTCCCATCAGTAAATGTCTTTTCTAGTTGTGGAACCACTCTCTTCTGAATAACTTCGATGTACTGTGGTGATCGCATCATGCCTTCAACTGGATGCAAGCTTCCGAAGCCATAATAGCTGAAACATCCCCAAAACATTTTCTTCTGAGGGTGTTTCACGGACTGGTCAATATGAGCCTCACGAAGCTTCTCTCCTGTTGATCTCCATACATGCTGACTTCTCTGGCCCTGGACGAAGAAATGACTTTCATCGCTGAACTGCTCCTTTGTCCTGTTTTTGAACTTCAGGGCCTAATTGTACTGTTTCTTTCGCATGGTCTCCGTGAAGAGTTGCTTCTTAACAGGCCAGTGAGCTTTTCGGCTGACTTCTAGCAGTCGTCTTCGGACTGTGGACGAACTCACTTGTATTCCTTTATCTTTCAAGGCATCGCTGGTCTTCCAAGGGTCTTTTCGGCTCTCTCTTACTACGTAAACATCGTCCCTTTCCATTGTCTTCCTCTTACGGCCACATTTCCTCTTCCGATTTGGTGAGATCGTACCAGTCTCATTCCTCAACTTGACGATATGACTCATGGTTGCAAGACTGACTCCGACTATGCTTGCTATTTCTCTGTAGGTCTTTCCTGTGTGTTCTTGCAAGGTTATGATCTTTGTACATTTTTGTGGTGTTACATCCATCACATCACTCATGTACAGTCACGCTCCCTAATTTAGACCCACCCCGAGCCAAGCCCAGAGCTGAGGGAGGCAGTAGCCACGGCTCTTAAATGAACGCATCTGCTAGCAACCCCCCCCCCACTCCTCCCCTGAATCCCCATCCCCCTTCACTATCGCCATCCAACGATCATTCTCTACCTTACTGAATTGCTATCCACCCTTACCTCTTACTGAAACAATCATCTACTGAAAAGGACAATGCTGGACGGTAATGTACAGTAGTTTTGGGAGCGCATGGGGCATGAAAAACCCAATCAATAGGACCTATAACCAGACCACTATAACCACTTTGTTAACAATCATTAAAATATAGTAATTGTAAAAATAAAAGTATTACAGCAATACAAACTGTATAGGCTAATTTATCACTGGAGCGATCATATAATACAACCTCTATAACAGTTTCCCTTGAGGTAATTTATTAAGAGAAATAATATATTCAGGTCTTACTTTTTTTATGCTCTAGGTTTTCCCAAATCTACTGTCTAATACTGTCCAGCATTGTCCTCTAGAGTAAGTGATTGTTTCAGTAAGAGGTGAGAGTGGAAAGGAATGCAGTAAGGTAGAGAATGAACGTTGGATGGCGAGAGGGAGGGGGGAGGGATTGAGGGGAGGAGATGGGGGGGAGGGTGGCTAGTAAATGAGTTCGTTTAAGAGCCGTGGCTACTGCCTCCCTCAGCTCTGGGCTTGGCTCAGGGTGGGTCTAAATTAGGGAGCGTGACTGTACATACAACTCAACCAGGATGTGAAACAGTGGTGATATTTCAAAGTAATGATTCAGTCAACCTGGAAATATGTTGAAACTTCTGCATTAGTCAAAATTTGGACCCATGTCAACCAAAATAAGCAATCAATCAATATACAGTATTAGCAAACATATGGACATAATGATCGAATGGGACACGAGAGTATGTATTTACCGGCTTGTTTCAGTTAATTTGCACAAGGGTGTATGTCCTTCATTATGCCTATATAAGCATGCATTACTGCATGCTTGTGGTTACTTTTTTTAAAGTGCAGACTGATTATATATTAGTAGTAAGGAGTTTTGAAGACAGTAAATTTGGCTGTTGCTTAGCGGTGTGTTTAGTGAATATTTGCACATTAGTTTGAGCAGAAAATATGTCGTGCACTGCAGTGAATGAGAGACATTAGGTATGGCGAGGTGAGAGTGTGAGAGAATGGGAATATGGGTGGGGTATATGTGCAGGAGTGGGTGAGAATGAGAGGGCGAAAGAGGGAGTGTAT
>JAGKTI010001455.1:40280-54325 GCA_018397915.1 Birgus latro | reverse complement strand
CACCAACCCCCTCCCAGCACAAATGTCCACTAAAGCACTGCCATTCTCATCCATCTCTGCAGGCACACCCCACTCACCAACCACTCCATCCACCTTCTCATTCCCTACTTTTCCATTCATATCTCCAATCAGAAACACTCTCTCATTCCTTTCAAACTTTTCCAAGCAGGCTTCCACATTTGTCCAAAACTCTTCTCTCACTCTACTTACACGATCTTGCGTTGGCGCATACACGCACACAATTGCCCACATTTGTAGTCCAACTTTCACTCTTACCCACACAATCCTTGACCCAACTGATCCATACTCTCTTACATTCTCCTTCCACCTGTTGCTCACAACAATACACACTCCCTCTTTCGCCCTCTCATTCTCACCCACTCCCGCGCATATACCCCATCCATATTCCCATTCTCTCACACTCTCACCTCGCCATTTAGTTTCAGTTATTCCACATATATCCACTTTCGCACTCTCAAGCACCTGTACAATCTCTCTCTCTTTCACCTCATCATTCATACCCCTCACATTCCAGGTCACAATCTTTATCTCATCCTTTGTCCGTTCTTTTGTCGTCAACTTTTGGTCAGTCCTGGTCCGAGGCTTCCTGTTCGTATTTTTAGTTAGTTGTTTTTACGGGGTGGGGCACTAACCCACCACCAACCCTTTTAGTCGCCTCTTACGACAAGCAGGTATAGTGGGGGAGAATTCTTGAAAACCCCCTACCCCCAGGGGTACTGAATATATTCATTTTACGTATTTCTTGTTTTGCACAAAGATTCCATCAACATATGAGGTGTTCTCGTGGTCAGTACAGTACCATACATGGATGTAAAACCTTCACTTCCTATCACATTAATTCCCTTGTTCAGGATGCAAATGTCGGGTCATATCATATCTTGGTTGAGATGGTTTGGCCCATACACATCCAGGAGACTAAAAATAGCTTCCATATTCTCTCTTTCCATATGAATTAGACCATCCATAGTGAAAAAAACAACTCCATACAGGAATAAACATTATCTATCTATTACCAGACGCCTTAATCCCATAAGGGATGACCACAAACAAATTGCCTCTATATCGCCTGGTTCCCCACCGTTTTACTGCCTTGCTCCCAGCTCACACCCCCCCTCTCTCAGATACCTTTCCACTCCATCCCTCCATCTCATCCTTGGACTGCTCCTCCCTCTCCCCCCCTCCACCTCACTCACATACACCCTCCTCTTTAGTCTCTCAACATGGCCAAACCACCTCAGTGTGTTTCTCCTAACGCTTTCTATCACATCCACATCCACACCACAACGCTTCTTCATTTCCTCATTTGTCAGTCTGTCTCTTCATGTGACTCCACATGCTCCTCTCAAATAACTCATTTCCAGTGAGAATGTTTTTAATTGGAGATATGAATGGAAAAGTAGGGAATGTGAAGGTGAATAGAGTACTTGGTGAATGGGGTGTGCCTGCAGAAATGGAGAATGGTAGGGTTCTAATGGACATTTGTGAGGGGAGGGGGTTGGTGATAGCTAATACCCTCTTCAGACACAAAATGATCCATAGTTATACGTGGAGAGTGATGAGACAGGTGGGTGGTGAACTGAAAGACTAGAGGGCAATGATTGATTATGTGTGTGTGTGGATGACAGAATGAGAAGGTGTGTAATGGATGCAAGAGCATACAGAATTGAGGGAGTGGACTTTGTGACCACCATATGGTGGTGGCAAGCATCAAGGTTCAAATGCGATAGAGGAATAGAAAGAAGGATGGACAGGAAGTAGTAGTCCATACAAGGAGAGTGGAGAGGTTGCAAGAGGATGGAAAAAAGGCAGAATATAAGAAAGATGTTGAGGAGTGATTGGGTAAATATGATTTGGAGCAGATGGGGCAGGTGGAAGGTGTGTACAAGATATTCACAGAAGAAATCTGTGCAGTATGTGAGGTGGTGTGTGAGGTGATGAGAAGACAAAAGGGAGTGCAAGGAACAGGATGGTGAAATGAAGAAGTGAGACAGTTTGTGGCACAAAAGAAGAAAGCATATAGTGAGTGGATGGGAAATTTGGGTGTGGAGGAAGTTGAGAGACAGAAGAGAGTTATATGTAGAGAGGAAGAGAAATGTGAAAAGATTAGTAAGAGAGAGTAAGAAGAGAGTGGATGAGGAATTTGGAAGGAATTTGAGTGTCAAGTGGATGGAATGTAAGAAAATGTTCTGGAAAGAGGTAAAGAGAGTAAGAAGGCTGATGATGAAGTCAATCGCAAAGCAAAAGATAAAAATTGTAGACTGCTAATGGAGAAGAGAGAAAAAATGAGCAGATGGAGAGAACACTTCAAGAACTGTTAAATATAAAGAATGAAAGTGATGCGAGGATAAGTGGCTGGGAAATGGCTGGGAGAAGGACGGAGGTGAGAGGAGAGGATGAAATCAGTAGGATGGAAGTAGTGGAAGCAATGAAGAAACTCAAAATGGGTAATTTATGGAGTGTGTGGCAAAATACTGAAGCAAGGGGGAGAGATAGTAGTAGAACGGATTTGGAGGATGTTAAGATTTTCCTGGGAGGAAGGTAGAGTCCTGGAGGATTGGAAGTCAGGTATAATTATTCCCCTGTACAAAAGAAAAGGTGAAAAAGAAGTGTGTGGTAATTACAAGGGCATTTGTCTTCTTAGTGTAATAGGATAAGTGTATGGTAGAGTACTTATTGACAGAGTTAGGGAAATAGCAGAGGAACTTGTTGATGAAGGACAGGGAGGTTTTAGGAAGGGAAGAGGTTGTGTAGATCAGATATTCATTCTTAGATCTTTAGTGGAAAAGTTTCTAGACAAGGGAAAGAAGTTGTATGCAGCCTTCACAGATTTGGGTAAAGCATATGACAGGGTGGATAGACAAGGATTGTGGAAAGTATTAAGAATATGTGGAGTAGATGGGAAGTTGTTGAAGGCCGTGAAGAGTATGTATGAGGGTGCTAAAGCTGCATTGCATGTGGATGGTGAACTGAGTGAATTTTTTGGTTTGAAGGTTGGATTGAAACAGGGATGTGTCATGTCTCCATGGTTGTTCAGTTTGTATATGGATAGGGTTATAAAAGAGATACAAGGATGTTGGAGTGGCCCCAGTGAGAGGGCAGTGTTTGGAAACTCCCTGTACTGTTGTTTGCAGATGATGTTGTGTTGTCAAGTGAAGACAAAGGGGAGCTGCAGTGCTTGGTGAATGAGGTTTGGTTGAGTGTGTAAGAAATGGAATCAAAAGGTGAATGTACGGAAGAGTAAAGTTATGGTCTTTGAGAGAAATGAAGTCACTGAATGTTCATTGATGTCGGATGAGGAGGAGATGGAAAATGTGAGTGCATTTAAGTATTTGCGTAGTGTGATGGGTATGGCTGGAAGTTTAGAGGGTGAATTTTTTGAAAGGGTACAACTAGAAAGAATGATTGCTTGTTCTTTGAAAGCAGTGATAAAAACAGGGAAGTGGGCATGGAAGTGAAAAAGTTATTGCATGACAGTATTGTGATACCAACTCTAATGTATGGAAATGAAGCTTGAACCTTGTTTGAGGGACAGAAGTCAAGAGTGAGAGCAGTGGAAATGAGTTATTTAAGAGGAGCATTTGGAGCCACATGGAGAAACAGACTGACAAATGAGGAAGTGAAGGAGCATTGTGGTGTGGATGTGGATGTGATAGGAAGTGTCAGGAGAAACATACTGAGGTGGTTTGTCCATGTGGAGAGGATGGAGAGTGAGAGACTGATGAGAAGTGTGTACGTGAGTGAGGTGGAGGGGGGGAGAGGGAGGATGAGGCCAAGGATGAGATGGAGAGATGGACTGGAGAGGTATATGAGAGAGGGGGGTATGAGCTGGGAGCAGGGCAATGATAAGGCGGGGGACAGGGCGACATGGAGGTGATTTGTTTGTGGCCACCCTTTACGGGACTAAGGCATCTGGCAATAGATCTTTATGTGGTCCCAATGCTTTACTGTTTTATTTGGCCTTCCCTTAGAGATTCTGTTATTTTCTTTTCATGTTTCTAAATTGCATTTTTTACTAAAAATTGGACTATCCTCTTTCGTTCCTGATACTTTACACTGAATGTGTCTCTCTCGTGATTAGTCTGTGCCATTCGCTTCTTTTTGTTATGAAGTCTTCTTTTACTTATTTTTCTTTTTATTTCTTGTAGTATCCATATTGGTTCTATTTCTTCAATCCTGCCTTGCTTTACTCTCATATTTATTTATCATTTCACTTGTTCGATGTAGTGCTGTTTTCGGGTGTCTTCCCTTTCCTCTCCTCCTTCCTTCTCTCCTTCGTTCCTCTTCTGTCTTTGTTTACTTCATTCTTTCCACGTCCTTCTTTCTACGGGTGACTTTACACTCCCTCTTCTGTCTCTCTTTTCTTGATTTCTCTTCCTTCTGCCTATGGGTGACTCTACACTAAGTGACATGCCAAATGGTTTCCTGTCCTCAGGAAACCATTTACTATGCTGTGTGATAACCATATAACCAAATTATGGCACCTGGTGGATTAGTGGGTAATTATGGTGCTCCAGTTGGATTAAGCCGGTGAAGGTTTATATCCAAGGGGTGGTTGGGGTTTGTTGCACACATTATGCCACTAAGGGATGAGTGCGGCTGGTCACTGTCATCTTAAATGTCAGGACCAACTTGCCTAGCGCTGGGCTCCTATGCTCCTCCTGGGGCAACCTAGGATTGGATGGTGGATGAATGGATGGATCAAATGAAGGTCTGATCCTTTTTTCATAAGATTTTCTAGTTTCTGTAGCTTGTTGTATGAATCATTATTTACATTTTTGTTTCCATTGTAGGATTTGAAACTACTTTTTGTGTCTTCAGCTATCTTTAAGTAGGAAATTCTTTTTCCTCATTGTTATATGTATTTTTACAACATTTTATATTAAAATGTGCTGAAACCATGTTGTGATCTGATAAATAAAATCTCCATTTCTCCTACTCAATCACCACATTTACAAATTTCTTATGCGGGTACATTGGGTGGATGTGGAATGTGTGCAAGAAGTCCGGTATAGGGGTGGAGAAGCCAGCTGGGAGGGATTGTTGCTATAAGTCGTTTTGGCAGGGTAGGATAGATGGATATGGGGATGTGGGTGTGTTGGTTAGGGAGAAATGGTTGGAATATGTCATGAATGTTATGAGAGTAAGTAATAGGATAATAGTAGTGAAAATTTTGTTTGGTGGGATGGTGTTTGCAATTGTATCAGCATATGCTCCACAGGCAGGCTTGGATGAGGTAGAGAAGGATAGATTTTGGGATGACTTAATACTTGTATTAAGTAGAATGGGAAATGATGAGATTTTAGTATTTGGGGGAGGATTTAAATGGTCTTGTAGGTGAAGCAGCTCAAGAATATGAAGAAATGCATGGGGAATGTGCATATGGTACAGGAAATGAGCAAGGGGAAAGGATACTTGAGTTTGGGGAGGCAATGAACATGATTGTGTGCAACACATTTAAGGAAAAAAGAGTACAGTAGGTTGATTACATACGAGTCTGGGGAAATAGCAGCCAGATAGACTGTCTCCTGGTCAGGAGGGCTGATGGGAGGTTAGTGAGGGATGTTGAAGTAATAGGGAGGGAGGGGTGTGTGTACCAACACAAGTTATTGGTATGTGACATGGTGCTTAAGGAGTGGATGATGATAAAGAGGATCTTTGCACCTAGGAGGAAAATATGGAAGTTGAAAAACCAAGCAGTAAGGCGTGCCTTCTATAGCGAGATGAGGAGAGTGGTGGCTGAACAGGGAGACGTGGACAGAAGTGTTAATAAACAGTACAGAGTCCTCAAGAGCAACCTCTTGAGAATTACTGATTCAGTATGTGGATGGACAAGAGGCCCACCAAGACATAAAGTGACTTGGTGGTGGGATGAGGGTGTAGAAGCTGCAGTTAAGGAGAAAAGAAAACTTTGCTGGGATTGGAAGAAGGGTGGTAACAAAGAGGAATACTTGGCTGCCAAGTGTAGGGCTGGAAAAGAGGTTTACAGGGCAAAGTCTGAGTGACAAAGACTTTTTGATAACCAAGACAGTGTGGAAGGGAAGAATATTATTTTTAAGGTGGCAAATCAGATGAACAAGGAGAATAGGGATATCATAGTTGTGCAGTGTGTGGAGAATGATGAAGGAAGGGTTGTGGTGAACAGTGGGGATATTAAAGACGCACGAAGAGAGCATTACAGCCGGTTATTGAATGAGGAGTTTGACTGGGACAAGGAAGGTTTGGAGCCAGCAGATCCAGTTTTGGCCCTTGGCCTTTGATTGATGCTGCTACTGTGAGCAGGGTAATAGGCAAGATGCAGGTGGGGAAGGCAGCAGGTGTGTCTGGGTTGACTGCTGAAATGTTGAAAGCCTCTGGAGATCTGGAAGTGGGGTTAGACACTGACCTGATAGATATAATTATATATGAGTGTGTCATCCCAGATGATTGGCTGAAAAATGTAATTGTAAATGTGTACAGGGAAAAGATAATGCCCAGAAAGAGGAAATTATAGAGGCATAAAGCTCTGAGACCAGATAATGAAGGTAATGGAGAGAGTTCTAGATGGTATGATTAGAGAAAGAATGAATATTGATGAGGTGCAGTTTGGGTTTATGCCAGGCAAAGGGACCAGTAATGCCATATTCTTTGTTCAACAGCTTCAGAAAAAATATATAGGAAGGAAAAGGGAACTGTACTTTGTTTTTGTTGATTTGAAGAAGGCCTGTGATGGAATCCATGGAGAGATGGTGAGGTGGGCAATGAGAAAGCTTGGGATCGAGGAGTAGCTGCTTAGGGTCGTTATGGCCGTGTATGTGGGTGCTTGCACCCACATAAGGGTGAATGGAGATTTGAGTGATTAGTTTTGCATGAATGTTGGTGTGCATCAGGGGTCAGTCTTGAGCCCTTGTTGTTTATCATGGTTCAGTACTTGAAGCCCTGTCATGTGACTTCAGAAAAGGACTCCTGTGGGGGATGTTGTATGCTGATGATTTGGTGTTGGTTGCAGAGAATGAAAGGGCGGCGGAGGAAAGATTTGGGAAGTGGAGAGATGTTATGGGGCACAAGGGTTTGTAAATGCAGATAAAACAAAAGTGATGGTATCTAGGGCTGGGGGTGGTACTGTCAAAGAAGAGGGAGAGTGGCCATGTGCGATTTGTCACAAGGGCGTGAGAAGTAATTCCATCTTGTACAGTGTTTGTGATAAGTGGGTGCATAAGAGATAGAGGTAAACTGTGAGATAATGCTGATTTTATGTGTGTGGTATGTTGTGGAGAGCATGTGGATATTGCCAGGTGTGCAGGGATTGAACTTGCTGGTGAGTCTCTTGAGTGTTTGGAAGAGTGTTATTATTTGGAAGACATGTTATGTGCTGGAGGGGGGGCAGGAGCTACCTCTATGGCTAGAGTATGGAGTAGTTGGATGACGTTCAGGGAGCTGTTGCCTCTCCTAACATTGAGAGGTCTCTCCCCCTGTGCTAAGGGAACTTTGTAAGTGGCATGTGTTAAGAGTGTAATGCTGTATGGTAGTGAGACCTGGTCAGTAAAGGAAGAGGATATTCGCAGGCTCAAACATACAGAAATGGCAGTGATTAGGCAGATGTGCAATGCATCCTTGAATTTGAGGCCTGGATGGGCTAGGTTTACGATGGAAGATTTGAGAGGTAGGATGGGACTGGAGTGTATTGGTGTTGTGATGAGGAAAGGTAGATTGAGATGGTTTGGGCATGTGGAAAGGAGGGGGGACGATTATTGGGTGCAGAAAGTGAGAAGTGTTAATGCTGGGGGTAAGTTAGTGAAAGGTAGACTGAAAAAGACCTGGGACGAGGTCAGTGAGTGTGACCTTAGGGTTAAGGGACTGAATAGGGAAGCTGCCAGAGATCGACCAGCATAGAGATTAGGTGACCAAGGCCAGTGCTTGCAAGCATGTTGGAGCCTTCAGAAATGAAAATGAAAATGTACATTGCTTAGTTTACTAAAATAAAATCAGTTGCACTTCCTGTTTCTCTTTTTTCCCAAGTAAAATCTCCCTCACATGTTATATCACCATTTAGTAACACCAAATTATTGTCACCATCATCATTTATCATCATCTGGACCTCCTTTCCCACCCTAGGGCAGGGTGAGGAGCAGCATCGTTCAGACAGCCTAAGTTTGCCATTTGGTTTGGGCCTTGGGCAGGTACAGTTTTTTTTTTTTTTTTTTTATAAATGCAAGGAAGAAGGAACCAAAGGCCATGGGCCCGCAAGCTGTTCCTTCCAAGAATAAACAAAAACAACACAAAAGAGAGCCAAATTCAAGATCCGTTCATTTCGAGATGCCTGGACACACTGCGTTTGAAAGACTGAAGATTATAGGATGTGGGAAATACAGGTGAGGAAGACAGTTCCAAAGCTGCCCAAAATGTTTGCCATGATTTAGTGATTTTGGATAAGGATATCTTGGGGACACTTAACCCTGCCAGAAACCCCAGTTATATGGTTACCACCCAGCATAGTTAATGGTTTCCTGGGTACAGGAAACCATTTGGCTTGTCACTCATTGTAGAGACCATAAGGCAACACTACGTTGAGTTATGGATGATGGGCCCCCTCCCCCACCTACCACTATGCCTACTATCCAATTTAATACTCTCTCACCATTTATATTGACTGCTTCTGGTCCCAAGAAGCATGTATGACTGTTAAAGTCTCCTAAAAAGATGGTCGGTTCTCCCTCATTTGCTTTTAAGATATCATCCACTTCTTTCTTTATTATTTCACTTCTTTCATTGTTATTTGTGGACATGTACACCAGTATTATTCTAAATGTGAAGCTTGTAGTATAGCTTTTTGCATAGTTTTTATCTTCGCAGTTGTCCTTTTGTTATCCTTCTTAAACATCATAGATAAATCTCTTCTTTTTCTGTCATTCTCGTTTCTGTGTGAGTGGATACGCTCAGTACTATTTGAGATATTAACCTTCAAAAATCTGTATTGGGTTTCTGTTACACACACATATCAGTATTAGTTTCAATGAGTCCCTATGTCTGTATTTGCTTTTCTTGTGTGAGACCCTGAGCATTAATCGTGCATATTTCTAAATTTTTGCATCCTCCTTTTTGGATTACTTGCATACTTTTGCTTACAAAAAAGGTTTTCTTCACAATTGCCCATTCTTAATGTACCATCCTTCTTCCCCAGCATTTCTTTTTGCCTTTAGCACATCTTACAGTTTTTATCTTTTTCCTTTTTTTGTGAGATCAGGTACTGTACTACAAACATCATCATCATTGCCATCATCATCATCATCATTTGGACCTCTTTTCCTACCCTAGGGCAGGGTTAGGAGTAGCAGTGTCCAGGCAGCCCAAGTTTGCCCAGTCCAATGGGTCACGCTGCCATTCACTCATCATGCAAGCCCCTGGAATCCTGGCTCTCCCCTTGTCTCCGTAAGCCTTCTTGCATTTTTTATGATGTCATCTTTTAGTTTGGTGTCAGTTAGTTTGACCATCAGGAGACAGGGTTTAGGGTTTTGTCCTTCCATCATTTTCTTGTAGCCACCAATTTTTTTTTTTTAGCATCAACTGTTTCTTTATTCTTTACCTCTACTCTTAATTCCTTGAATAATTCCTCACAGAATTTAAGTTCATGTTCAGTCCTGTCCTGTCTTGTCTCAAAAGTTTTCTCTTTCTTCATTGAATATATTGAGGTTATTCTGCTTTTCTTCCTTTTCATTTACTTCCTTTAAGTCTTCAGCAACTTCTTTATATTATTTCCTGCTTAATTTGGTTTTAAGACCTTCAAACTTACGTTCTATCTTTTTACACATTCTAGTAGTATGCAGTTGTTTTCTCTTATCACAAAGTTCTCCTCTTTGATTATCTTATATTCTTCCATGAGTAACTCATTTTCATCCTTCATATTTATCTTTGAGTGCTTTGTTTACTTTTTTAAGGTTTTTGAACATTCCTTTGCACTGCAGCCACAACCACTTAGCTTTACATATTTCTTCGATGTATAGTTTGTACTCATTAACTTTAATCTTTTGGCATCCTGTGTGATGCCAGTTATCAAAAAATTCACAAAACAAGCCCTTATGGTTAGATCTCACCGGTTTGTCGCATTTGCCATAAAGGTCTTGGTCCTTCTGGCTGATTTCTCTATCCCTCTCGTTTACTCACTCTTTCACCATTATCCCTTAATACATAAGTCCTGTCACTGTAATCTTTTCCTCCCAGCCAAATTATTACAATAGCGTAATAATCAGCCCTGAACTTCACAGGACATTGCGGACACCACATGCCAACAACAAGTGAGTTGGCAGAGGGTTATTGTTCCTCCCTGTAAAGCAACCGATTCAAAGTCAAGTGGTCACACCTTACAGGATTGTCGTGTCTGACTATAGATAGAGAAAAATTTAACTTACTCTCTTTCTGTTGGTTTCTTTTATGACCACTGGATGTAACTTGAAAAAGAGAGAGGGATAGAGGTAACAGGGAAAGGAAAAGAAAGAAAGGAAAAAAGAGGAAGAAAAATAGAGAGGGTGGGAGAGAAGACAGAAAGATTATGTCATGGTGTGTGCTTTTATGATGAAAAATATATCCCTAAATACACAGGACTGGTTAGCATAGTACCTGTAGTTTAAAAAATGACAATGCAAACTTGCTACTGTATGAACACAACACATACTAGGTAAGCATGCATGCATTTTAGATGTAACTAGTCTTTATTCTTGCATAAGATTGTTTTACATGCTTTCTATTATAACCATTGGATGTGACTTGAAAATGAATGAGAGAGGGGAATATACCATATATAACAGGAGCAGGAAAGGAAAGAGAGACAAAAGAAAAAGAGGAAAAGTGGGAGAAAAATAGAGAGGGAGGGAGAGAGGAGAGACAGAGTTTGTCATGGCCTGTCAATGTGATCTTTTATAATGAAAAGCATGTCCCTACATATACAGGACTGGTTTGCATGGTACTCCTAGTTTAACAAATTACTATGTAAACTGGCTACTGTATGAACATATACTGGGTAGCTATGGAGGGCCTACTGTATGTGTGTTTTTGAGTTAACTAACCTTTATTCTTGTTTAAAATTGCTTTACGTAGCTGTACTCTCACGATATAGGTACAGTACTCTCACGATATAACAAACTAATTGGTACCAGACCCTCGACATTGAAGCCTATAGTTTGTTAAAGCTGAACACCGTGCTGTTTGGTAATTTCTCAGGCATCATGGCTTTTATTGAACAAAGATCATTAAATTTATAGAGTGTCGTTCAGCCATACACTCGTACACAATAGCGCGGCTGGTTCTAAGTGGCTCTTTTTCTCAATAAATGCTTTATTTACTAACTTATTTGTGTATTCTTACCTTTCAGGAAGTAATTGCACTGCAAATAGAGACTGCAAGTAGGCCTTGGATAAATCTATGTTGGTTCATCACGCCACGCAGGTGAGTGTTTCGCGCGCATCCATTCTTGTACCGAACAAAATTCATTAACTGAGTATAACGTTCGGCCAGCTCAAGGTGGTCATTAAAACTGAAATTCATTAAAAAAGGATTCGGCATATTGAGGATGTACTGTATAAGTTAGTAGTGGTCATACACCATACCCTCCTTTTCCCCACAGGTTGTATACTCTGTAGCTAATTGCTCATAACATCGGGACTCCCCTGTATGGTACACTGACATTCTGTCGTGCTTATTGCAGTACTTAAGGTTGCTTTTCTGTGCTTGGACAGTTATATAGTACAGTACTGCACAGGTACAGGGTTTTTAAGAGAGTTACACGCTCATTCGGGGGGCTGGGGAGGGTATTACGTCACCATCCGTCAGTACATTAACTACAGGCATCCCCTTGACAGCTTTACACCGGATGTGAGAGAGCTTACTGTATCTCCTTTGTTACTGATTTGTGACAAGTGTCTTAGAAGAAAAGATGCATATACAGTTGAGATGTAACTATACAGCACCCCCAAAATATCCAGATTGATTATGGGCTGTAATGAGAATAATACAGTACCAAAAGTGAAGCTTGTATTGTCATGTTCCCCCCTGCTACTTGATTGGCTCATTCAAGGAAGATTGATAGAGGCACCATGATCTGATATAACACTGAAAAAGTTTGACAGTGGTGGCATGATCAGAAATCACTAAATTAACTGTTGCAAGATCCAGATCCTTAAATCTGCTCAGGGTAAGTAATTGTCTGAACAAACATAAAATCCCCCAGAAGACATTTCCTAAAGAAGTGCCATATACATCCTCCCTCTCCAATCATTTCAGTTTATTTGTAAAGGCTCCAGTGTGCTTTCATGCATTGGCCTTGGTCACCTAATGATGGCTTTCCATACTGATCAATCTCTGGCAGCCCCTCTGTTCAGTCCCTTATCCCTGGGCTCACACCCTATGACCTCATCCCAGGTCTTTTTCAATCTGTCTCTCGCAGCCCTACCCCTTACCTTAACACTTTGCATTTTCTGCACCCAGTTGTCATCCCTCATCCTCTTCACATGCCAAAACGATCTCCATCTACCTCTCCTCAGCACAACACCAGTACACTCTAGTCCCATCCTACCTCTTAACTTTTCCATCTTAAACCTAGCCCCCCCAGGCCCTGCATTCAAGGACACACTGCACGTCCATCTAATCATTGTCATTTCTGTATGTTTGAGCCTGCAGATATCCTCCTCCTTTACTTCCCAAGTCTCATTACCGTACATCATTACACTTCTAACACGTGCTGCATGCAAAGACCTCAGTGTCAGGAGAGGCAACAGCTCCCTGAACTTCTTCCAACCACTCCCCACTCTAGCCACAGAGCTAGCTCCAGCTCCACCTCCAGCACATAACATGTCTCCAAGGTAACAAAATTCTTCCACACATCCGTGAGATGCACCAGCAAGATCAATCCTTTCACTTCTGACAATCTCCACATCCTTTCCCCGACACACTGCTCACATGAAATCAGCATTATCTCGCAGTCTACCTGAAATACCACTACATCTCTTATGCACCTACTTATCACAAACACTGCACAAGATGGAGTTATTTCCCATGCCCTTGTAGCAAACCACACATGGCCACTCTCCCTCTTCCATAACAGCACTGCCACCACCCCTATATGCCATCACCTTTGTTTTGTCTGCATATACTCTTAAGCCCTTGTGCCCCATACCATCTCTCCACTTCCTAAATATTTCCTCTGTCTCCCTTTCATTCTCTGCAGTCAATACCAAATTTTCAGCATACAACGTCTCCCGCAAGAGTCCGTTTCTGAAGTCACGTGGGAGGGCTTCAAGCACCATGTTAAACACAAGGGGTTCAAGACTGACCCCTGATGCACACCGACATTCACAGAAAACTCATCACTCAATTCTCCATTCACTCTCACCTGGGTCTGAGCACCCACACACTGTACTTTTCCATAACCACTTTAACCAGCCACTTCTCGATCCCAAGCTTTCTCATTGCCCACTTCACCACCTCCCTAGGGATTCTGTCAAAAGCTTTCTCCATATCAACAAAAACAAGAGAAAATTTCATTGAACCCAGTGAACAAAAACAAGGGACCATTATGGGCTACAGTAAATTATGACCCACTTCAAATTACAGTACAGTACTTGAATTCTGGTTGTGTCTGTTGTTAATTATTTACTGTTTACTTTTCCTGTGATTATGTCATAACTCGAAGGTGAATTCCTCCCCCCTCCATCCCCAGCAGATCCTCAATATAACGGACTACTGTTATTTGGGGAAAGATCATTGAAACTGATAGTCCATTATATCCAAGGGTCCCCCCTCCCCTAGGGTGGGATATCAGGCACATGTTTGAAAATAAATGAGTGCAATAGCATATTCTAGTACTATCTATCTATCTATTGCCAGATGCCTTAATCCCGTATGGGGTGGCCACAAACAAATCACCTCCACCTTCATGTTGCTCTGTCCCCTGCCATTTCACTGCCCTGCTCCCAGCTCACCTCCCCCCCCCCTCTCATATACCTCTCCACTCCATCCCTTCATCTCATCCTTGGCCTCCCCCTCCCTTCCCCCCCCTA
>JAGKTI010001455.1:0-20259 GCA_018397915.1 Birgus latro | reverse complement strand
CACTCCCCCACCCCTGCTTGTCTTCCTCCTTGTCCCCCCGCCCTCCCCACCCCTGCTTGGCACGCTGCCAACTGCCTGCCTGGCCGTCAGTTGCCCTGAAGCATCTCAGTACTGGACATATCATCTTACTGTACTGTATGTGATGTTTGATGTCTCACTTTTTAACAGTATTATTGTTTATGAGGATAATAACATTACCTATGGTGTTTCTTAGCAATAGTATTGTTTATGAGGATAATAACATTACCTATGGTTTTTCTGTTAGAGTAAGGTATATGAGAGTTTGGGTTTGGGCCTGGAATCCATCTCTGGCTTTTCTTCAGTATCTTTTGGGGAAAACTGCTGCAAAATCCAACATACTCGTTGACCGAACACTCCCACTGGTATGCAACACTGCCAAACACTCCCACTGGTATGCAACACTGCCGGATATCGAGGTAGGCCTGTACTGTATAAACACACACATTGTAAACACTATAAATCATTGAAAAACAGCTAAAAGACATTCCCAATATTGAAATACTGTAGGGTACTTTGAAGTACACTGTAATATTCTGTACAGAAACACATTTCATGTTGATGGTGGCAAAGATGATGATGATGGTGGTGAAGTAAAGACATTATTGGAGAATACTGTATAATAACGCCAAAAACAATCAAAACATTAAAAAAAAAAAAAAATCAATAAAATGAAGCATGCATCACTGTACTGTACTGTTTACACCATACTGTACAGTACAATTAAAACATAAAAGAGAAAAAAAAGGAAAAAACATCAATATAATGAAGCATGCATCACTGTACTGTGCTGTTTACACCATACTGTACAGTACTTTCATCGACTGAAATTCTAGCAGATGAGTCAACCGCAGAACAATACAAAACTTTCATCACGTAGTAGAAGGACAAACTTAACTTGGTAAGAAACAGTTGTCTAAATGATTTTATATTTTGTGTTTACAATTCCTAGGTAGCATGATTATTTTGTTTAGAAGAAGAAACATATTTTCATCAACTTCTCTCGTTTAGTAACACAATTCAGTCAGCTTTTCTTTTCAATACACTTTCATCGTTGCCTTAGCCAAATCAAAGTCACTTGTACAGTGCAGTACAGTAATGCAAAATACACTTCAGAACACAGTAGTGTACACTTCAGACAAAGAGAAGCCCATGCATGAGGAAAGGAATGGCAAAGAAGGTGAGGAATTCCATTGAGAGAGGGGGGGCAGCAGTGCAACATGTCAGAGAGCTGCAGCAACACTAGAAGACCAGGCAGGTGGTAGAGGGAAACCCATCGCAATGTTGCCATTTAATAACAATAATGTTTTGGAGGAGACTTGGATTGCAATGTAGGCTCGTTTGTATATTGGCAGCATAGTGGCAGAGGAATACAATGGAGAGTGAGAGAACATCTGCCTACCTACTGCCAGCCAATGAAAACTGCATTATAATTGTCCCACCACTGCCTTAACCAATCAAAACTCTTCTACACCCTACCACTGCTTCTCCCCTCCCTACCCACCACCAACACTCTATGAGCTGAAAGACCCACCAACTGTCAACCCTTCCTTCCTCTCTCAGCACTCCACCACTTTCACATTACAGTACAGTATAACCCCATTCTTTGTGTGTGTGTATATGTGTGTGTGTGTGTGTGATTATGGCTGGATGTTTTATGTCAACAACTGTCTCATGCAGGATAATAATGTACTCTTAGCTGAAAGAAAGGGTCCTTCATACCGGATAATGTCAGAGATTTTATGCTTACTGCCAGATACCATTTTAACTCAGTGCGGATAATGCCGTGCCGGGCAGTCGGGAGTTTACTGCACTGCACTTAGGTACTTAGACCAGATATTTTATCTGTCCTTCTTAATCATGTATCTATTCATTTGCTTCTGTAACCTTAATGACTTGCTTTTTCATACCATCAAAAGGGTATATGAAAAGATGTCTGGAAAACTGTTGACCTTCAGCATCATCTTCATGATATACTCACATTTGCAAAACTCTTTGTTAGTGGTTAGGGTAAGATCCAGAAGAAAAGAAGTCCAAAAAGGAAGTCCATGCATCCATTTATTCATCATTGTTGCTGTCAGAATTCTTGTATTGACTGTACAGGTACCTCAGTTAATGACTGTATGTTTAGTCAGTTACCATGGTGAAATTTTGAACTGAGGAGCCTAGAGTATTTATATTACAATGGACATAGATAAACTTGTTGAATGGTATTTCTCTTTTCAGAATTTTATTCTGAGTTATTAAAAAAAAAAATCAGATGAGGGAGACCACCATCCATTATTGCCATGTTGTATATCCTAATTCCTCTGTAGTGTTCTTATTTAACTTTCCACTTGCATTTCCAGCTTGAACTACTACCTCACACCTTGGGCCACCTACAGTCCCTCACCAGGCTTAAGTTGGCTGGGAACCTGCTTGAAAGGCTCCCTTTTTCACTGGGAAAGCTGAAAAAACTAAGGTACCAGTACCAGTGTCGTTAATTTTGGGTTGGCGTACTGTATGAGTATATTCAATCCATAGGATGGTATTGATGTACAGTATATGAATAACATTACATTTATGACATTTGGACCTCTTCAGTACTATAATATAAACTTTTTTTCTTTTTTTTACTGTTACATATGTACCTGATTAATCATTTTCACCTAATTTAAGGTATCAGTTGTATGTAAAAAACTGTGATATCATAGAACATATAGTACTTATAATGACGGAGGAAGGTGGTGGTGACCATCTTCCACTCACTCACAGTGCAGCCTTCTTCTTCCTACCTCTTTCACATTCTAATGCTGTGTTTGTCCTCCTGTCTTCCTACTTCTCCCTTTCCTTCCTGTCACTTTTTTTTATGCATTTTTCCACTTGAGGTGGTTCTATACTGAGTGATGTCTGTTAGTTTCATGTAACCCAGGAAATCATTTACAACACTGGGTGGTACCCCTAAAACCAAGTTATGGAGTGAAGTGGAGCTTGCTATGGTGCCCTTGTTAACTGAGTGGAGAGATGCAAATGCAGTGTCCATCCAGGAATTAAACCTCCACACACTTCCCCACGCCTCGCTCTGATGAAGGGCTGTCAACCACAAGGAAACATTAGTTCACTATGCAGGCTGGCTCTTCAGGGGCAGTTGCATTCTGTAGCTGATGGGTCTGCTTGGTCATACAGGCTGGGGTTGATCAACAGCTTGCGATGAATACTGGCTATAACTCATTTTGCTCTCTCCTCCGCAGAACTCTGTCAGTGAACAACAACAGATTTATAAAGACTGCCATACTTTAGAACACATCCACTACTGAACTTAGATGAAGGCTGCCATTAACTTATTTTTGCTCCCTCCTCCTCAGAACCATGTCAGCAAGTAACAACAGACTGGTGGAGGTGCCTGCTTCTATGATATGCCTCCAGCTTGACACCCTGGATGTGTTTGGTAATCCCTTCACTAGCCAGATTGGAGTCATAGGCTCGGGGGTCTTAAAAGAAGTGCCCAAATTAAAGGAACTCATCTCAGCGTACTTCATCAGAAGAGGGTAAGTCACTGTCGTCTTAATTTAACCCAGTCCGATAAATATATATTTTTCCTACTTTGTTCTTGCTGTGTAGTCAGTAGGTGGTGGCGACCATCATCCACTCACTTGGGTAGTATTGCAATCTTCTTCCTTCCCCATTCTTGTTTTCTGTGTCTCCTCGCCTCCTTGTATTTCCCCCTTTCCCTCATGTCGCTTTTTATTACTCTTATTTCCACTTCAGGTGGTACAACACTGAGTGACAAGCCCAGCATTTTCTGATTACTCAAGAAACTGTTTACAATGCTGGGTGGTAACCATATAACCAGATTACAGGGTGAAGTGGAGCCTAATATGTTG
This sequence comes from Birgus latro, assembly GCA_018397915.1. Taxonomy (NCBI): domain Eukaryota; kingdom Metazoa; phylum Arthropoda; class Malacostraca; order Decapoda; family Coenobitidae; genus Birgus; species Birgus latro. Next base: position 16,378 of record JAGKTI010001455.1, on the reverse strand, counting down.
CCCTTGCTAACTGGGTGGAGAGATGCAGACACGGCATCCACACTTTTCCCCATGTCTCACTTTGGCAAGGTGCTGTCACCTGTGAGGGAATATTGGTTCATTGCACAAGATGGCCCTGCAGGGGTGGTTGCTTGCCTGCCATTGATGGTTCTGCTTGGCCAGACAGACTGGGGTTGATCAGCAACAACAATAGCCAGTTTAGTCAGTTGTGGGATCAGGGGTCATAAAGAAAATGCTATTGGTAAGGGAACTCATGACAGTGTTCTGTGTCAGAAGCAGGTGAGCCATTATAATTACTTCAATCTTCATACACCCATTTTTGTTCTATCTACAAACAGTTTTAGTCAGCATTGGTGGGACTTTTTGAAGTGGATAGGTAAGGTGCAGCCTTCATTTACTCCATCACAGCAACAGGTTTCCTAACAGGTGAATAAAATCTTTTGTAGGTTGTAAGAATAAATCCATTCATTGTTAATGTACCCCTCTCCCAGGTAATATGCAAGATTTCCTAGAGTTGGGGAATGACTGTTGCAAAAGATGAATTTGAAATACTTCCCTTGACCAATTTCTGATCTAAAATGAGTGAGCTTTGCCCTGATGTTCATCTTACTGTGAGGTCTTTGCTGATGTTCCCTAGTATGTACCTGTGTGAGCAAGAATTTTCAGCTTTGTTGAACATGAAAACTAAAATCTGGGCATGGCTTAACATGGAACATGACCTTCGAGTATGTCTGTCTAATACTGCTCCTCGAATTGGGAAACTTGTTTGCACAAAACTGGCACAGCCTTCAGATGGAAGTTTATTACTGTTTGTAATATTAAAACATGGTGTTAATGCTTACTTGCCAAATGAAGTATGGTAATTATAATTTCGGTAGTCGTACAGTAGCCAGTATAGTACCGTTGTGCTCTGAGATAGTGTTAATGCTTTTTTCTTCATAAAGTATGATAACTACAGTTTTATTCCTTCATGGTATCATTGTACATTGACAGTTATGTTAATGCTTAACTGCTTAATATAGTCATTACATTTCCAGCCATTTGATAATATCCATTATACTTTATTAGTACCATTGTATATAGAATTATCTGTCTATCTGTTGCCAGATGCCATAATCCCATAAGGGGTGGCCATTTGACTTTGAGTTATTTGTTTTATGGGGAGAGGCACTAACCCTCCACCAACCCCACTTGTTGGCAAGTATGGTTTGGTTATATGGTTACCACCCAGTGCTGTAAATGGTTTCTTGGCTTACAGGAAACCATTTGGCTTGTCACTGAATATAAACCCACCTGTAAAGGAAAGAAGAGCAATAAGAAATGACAGGAAAGATGGGAGAAATAGGAAGAGAGGAGGGCAGGCACAGAAAAAGAATGATAAAGGCTAAGGAAGAAGTAGACAGCATCACAGCAAGTGAGTGGATGATGGCCACCACCACCTACCACTGATATATAGAATTAGTCTTATTATATTACCATTCTGTATTCATTATCAGATTAATGAGGATGTGGGTCAGTGGTCTGATAACTGTGGGGATACTTGGTGGGAAAAAGGTTGAGAACCTCTAGTCTAGTTGGTTAAAGAACTCCAACCAGATGTGTCCAAGGGATAGTTGGGGGTTTACTGATCATAAGTGCAACTCAGATATTTTTTTACTTGTCATCCTCACCTTAAAAATCAGGACTACATTGTCTAGCTCTTGGTCCTTATGCTCCTCGAGAAGCAAGAAATGATTTGATGGTAAATAGATAGTCTTCTGAAGTTGGCTTTTCTCTTCTCAGCTTGCGTCCAACTGCAGCAGACATACCCGCTACGCTGGTTACATACCTTCAGTCATGGTTGAAGTGTCAGTGTGGAAGAATATGTTATGAATCCCACATCCTGGCCTGCATACAACTAGATTTAAAAAGAGTAGCGTCGGCCCTCGCATTAGGGAATTCCTTTAACACCTTGGTCCCAGCCCTGGCTGCACTCTGCTCAAAGAAATGTTTGGAAAAATTCTGCAAAACTTGAGTAGATTTGTATTGCACTGGAGATATATGCATATCATAAGTCCACATTATATGTTGCCCTTTTTGTTTTTATTTTATATTATTTTGAGTTCACAGTAATTTTTTCAAAACTTGCCTATTAAAGTTTGTTGTAGGTGGGGACGCTCACCATCCACTCACTCAATGTAGTGCTGCTTTGGGTGTCTGCCCTTTCCTCTCTTCCTTCCTTCCTTCTTCTGTCTTTCTTTCCCTCATTCTTTCCTCTTCCTTCTGCCTATGGGTGACTTTACACTGACAAACCAAATGGTTTCCTGTACACCAGGTAGATTTAGTGGATAATTAAGGAGCTCCAATCAGATTGAGCCTGTGCAGGTTAATATCCAAGGGGTGGTTGGGGTTTATTGCTCACATAATGCCACTCAGAGATGAGTGAGGCTGGTCAGTCTCATCTTAAATGTCAGGACCAACTTGCCTAGCCCCGGGCTTTAATGCTGCTCTTGGGGCAACATAGGATTAGATGATGGATTGATGGATGGCCTATTAAAAGTTCCACTGCAACCTCTTAAAGTTGATTTACCAATTTCTCGCAGTTTATAATGCCACGTACATGCAAATAATTTGATATTTTAGAACACATCCCTGCCATATAATGGAGACATAGTATAACTGCTTGAATTTGTATGTATAGTGCATGTGTATATTTACATGGTGTGTATGTACCTTATGCAGTCAGATTTTTATGAAGGAAATGGATATTTGTAGATCCTGAACTTCTGTGCATAGAATTCAGTTATATTGATGTGTTAATACTATGCATTAGGTGAATTATGTTCAGTATAGATTCATAACTCCATGGTTGTTCAATCTGTATATGAATGGGGTTATAAAGGAGATACAAGGTAGGGCAGTGGATGTTGGAGCAGCCCTAATGAGAGAGGGCAGTGTGTGGAAACTCCCTGTACTGTTGTTTGCAGGTGCTACTGTGTTGTTAAGTGAAGACTAAGGGGAACTGCAAGGCTTGGTGAATGAGCTTGGGAGAGTGAGTAAGAAACATAATCTAAAGCTGAATAGAGGGAAGAGTAAAGTTATGGTCTTCAAGAGAAATGAAGTCTCTGAATGTACAGTGAGGTTGGATGAAGAGGAAATGGAAAATGTAAATGCATTTAAGTACTAGGGTAGTATGATGAGTAAGGATGGAAGTTTAGAGGGTGAAGTGCTTGAAAGGGTACAACAAGGAAGAAATGCTGCAGGTTCTTTGAAAGCAGTGATAAGAAATAGGGAAGTGAGCATGGATGTGAAAAAGTTGCTGATGACAGTATTGTGATACCAGTTCTAACGTATAGAAGTGAAGCTTGAACCTTGTTGGAGGGACGGAAGTCAAGAGTGAGAGCAGTGGAACGGAGTTATTTGAGAGGAGCCTGTGGAGTCACATGAAGAGACAGACTGACAAATGAGGAAGTGAAGGAACATTGTTGTGTGGATGTGGATGTGATATGAAGCATTAAAAGAAACACACTGAGGTGGTTTGGCCATGTGGAGAAGATGGAGAGCAAGAGACTGACAAGGAAAGTGTATGTGAGTGAGGTGGAAGGGAAGAGAGGGAGAGGGAGGCCAAGGATAAGATGGAGAGATGGAGTGGAGAGGTATATGAGAGAGGGGGTGTGAGTTGCGAGCAGGGCAGTGAAATGGCGGGGGGCACGGCGACATGGAGGCAATTTGTTTGTGACCACCTCCTACGGGATTAACGTGTATGGCAATAAATAGATAGATAGAAAAGTTCAGCTTTTCAAGTAGAAAGTGTGTTTTGTGCGTGTGTGTGTATGTGTGTGTGTGTGTGGTTGGGGGCACCCATCATCCACTAACTCAGTGTAGAGATGACATGATCTCTGCACTGAGTGACAAGCCAAATGGTTTCCTGTGACTAGGAAACCATTTACTATGCTGGGTGGTAACCATATAACCGGGGTTTCTGGCAGGGTTAAGTATCCCCCAGATTCCCCTATCCAAAATCACTTAAATCATGGCAGTCGGTTCAGAGAGCCTCGGAGGGCCCAATACCTGCCCAGGGCCCCAACCAAATGGGCAGATTCGCATGGCCATTTTTTTTTTTTTTTAATGCAAGGAAGAAGGAACCAAAGGCCACAGGCCTGCATACTGTTCCATCCAAGAAAAAGCAAAAACAATACAAAAGAGGGCCAAATTCAAGATCCGTTCATTTCGAGATACCTGGACACACTGCGTTTGAAAGACTGGAGATCATAGGAAGTAGGAAATACAGACAGAGGAAGACAGTTCCAGAGTTGACCATTTGCATAAATGAAGGACTGGGAGTAACGGTTAACTCTTGCATTAGAGAGTTGGACAGAAAAGGGATGATTGTTTGTTGCTAGACGGGTACTACGTGCCCGTCGTAGAGGTGGAGGGATGCAAGCAGACAGTTCAGAGGAGCAGTGACTGTTGACGTAGCAATAGAAGAGAGATAAAGATGCAACAGTGGAATGTGAGAGGTGTGAATGAGGAGAGCAAGAGGGTGGAAGTGGTGAATATGTTCAAGAGTGTGAGATATGCCATGATAGCTTTGTGTGAAACAAAGATGAAAGAGTGTGAAGTGGAGGAGTGAGAGGGTGTGAAATGTGTAAGATTGGGAATGAATGGGCGAGGAAGATGCAAGGAAGGAGTTGCTTTGTTGATGAATAAGGTGTGGCAGAGTGGAATGAGAGACTACAAATGTGTCAGCTCGAGGTGTATGTATGTCAAGTTCAAGTTTGAGATGGTGAAAGTCGTAATGATTGTAGCGCATGCACTGTGTGAAGATAGGAGTGAGAGAGAGAGAAAGAAAGGTTTTGGGATGAGCTGGATGACGTAGTGGGAGAAGTGCCCAGGAGCTATAAAGTGATTGTAATGGGGGATATGAATGGAAGAATAGGGAATGGTCCTGAGGATGACATAATGGGTCGTTATGGAGTACCATGAGAAAATGATAATGGGAAGTGACTAAAAGATTTGTGTCAGGAGAGGAGGTTGTGCATTTGTAACTCGTATTTCAAACACAAAGATGCACATAAATATACATGGTACAGAGGGAATGGGGATCGTGTTGAAAGAAGCCTGATTGATTACGCGCTCGTAGAGAGGTCGATGCTGGGAATGGTTGCTGATACGAGGGCCATGAGAGGACGATTTGGAGGTCTGTCAGATCATATGATTGTGGTATGCAAGATAAGCTGAGAGGAGTGAGGTGGATCAGGAGAGAGAGAGGAGCACTCAGGGAGAAAGACTGAAAGTTGAGAAGCTGAGGATCAAAGAAATGGCAGATGATTACAGGATCAAAGTAGAGGAGGAGTTAGAATCAGTGAATTAGAATGAAATGGATCTGGACAGCCTGTGGAATGCATATAGGGATTGCTTAGTTAGGAATGCTAAAGCGGTGTGTGGTGTGGCAAGAGTAACAACAAAGAAGAAAGGTACTGCATGGTGGGATGATGAGATTAAGAGAGCGGTGGAGGAAAAGAGGAAGAAGTGGCTAGAGTGGTTACAGGACAGGGGTTCGGTTGAAATAAGAACTGAATATATTGAGAGCAAGAAGCACGTAAAGAGACTAGTGAAGAGGAAAAGGAGGAGGTAAATGATGATCTAGGAAGAAAAATGTATGCAAACTACACTGAAAATTGGAAGTTATTCTGGAAAGAGGTGTGGAAATGTAGAAGTGAAAGTGGAAAGAAATGTGATGGTGTGAAGGATGCAGGTGGTAGATTATTAACCCAAGGGGATGAAGTATGGACCAGATGGAAAGAATATTTTGAAAGCCTGATGATTGGGAACAGAGAGAGCAGAGAGGCTGTAAACATGATTGGTTTAGGGGGTGTGCAGAGAAGCAATGCAGTGGCAGGAGACATGACACTTGCACAGATGAAGAGTGCTGTGAAGCGGCTGAAAAATGGGAAAGCAGCTGGGGTTGATGAGGTGTATGCAGAGGTGATTAAGTGTAGTGGAGAGAGTGGAATGAAGTGCTTGTTGGAGATATATAAGAAGGCATGGATGAGTGAAACTGTGCCAGCAGAGTGGAAAAAGGCTGTGATTGTACCCCCGTACAAAAATAAAGGTGAGCGAAGTGAGTGCAAGAATTATCGTGGCATAAGTTAATTGTGTGGTAGGGAATGTATATGGAAGAATTATTATAGAGAAAGTAAGAGAGATATCAGAAGTCCTAGTGAGTGATGAACAGGGTGGCTTTAGGAGTGGCAGAGGATGTGTGGATCAAATATTTGCAGTGAGACAGATAGCAGAGAAGGCTTGTGAGAAGGACCATAAGGTGTTTATGGCATTCATGGATCTGGAAAAAGCTTATGACAAAGTAGACAGAGAGGGATTGTGGGAAGTTTTGCACATATACAGTGTAGATGGTAAGCTGCTAGGTGCCGTCAAGAGTTTTCATGATGGTAGTGAAGCATGTGTAAGGGTTAATGGGCATCTAAGTGAATGGTTCACGATTGGTGTGGGCGTGCGGCAAGGTTGTGTGATGTCCCCATGGTTGTTCAATATATATATGGATGGGGCAATAGAGAAGTAAAAACAGGAGTAATGGAGAGGGGGATGGTGATGGTAATGAATGGTGATGGATGGAATATCTCAAATCTGTTGTATGCTGATGATTCAGTCCTACTGTCAAATACTGGACAAGAACTTGGTAGACTAGTGCAGAGTTTTGCTGATGTCTGTGAGCGTCGTGCCCTGAGAGTAAATGTAGAAAAGATTAAAGTGATGGTTATTGAGAGAGAAGGTGACTCCCAGTGCAATGTCACAGTGAATGGAGAGAGACTGGAATTGGTGAGAGAGTTCAAATACTGTACCTGGGTACAGTGATAGAAAAGAGAGGAAAATGTGCAAAAAAGGTTGAAAGTAGAGTGACAAGGAAGAAAAGTAGCTGGTGCAATGAAGGCCTTGATAAGAAGCAGAGGCTTAAGTGTTGCAGCTGTATGAGGCTTACATGAAGGAGTGTTAGTGCCAACTTTAATATGGATGTGAGACTATGGTGTGGCATGAAAATGAAAAGTCAAGAGTAAGAGCAGTGGAGATGGGACTGCTGAGAAATGTTTGTGGAGTACAGAGGGGGGGATAGGATATGAAATAATGTGATTCGTGAAAGATGTGGAGTGAGGAAGTCGGTGGACACCAGAATCGAAGAGAGTGTACTGCGATGGTATGTTCATGTGGAGAGAATGGATAACAATAGAGTGGTGAAAAAGGTATATCTGACTGAATTTGAAGGAGGGAGGAGGCAAGGTAGGCCAAGGAGAAGGTGGAGAAATATTGTGGATGAGTGTGTGAGGAAAAGAGGTTTGGAAGTCTATGAGGCTAGGGAACTGACAAGAGATCGAGCTGGCTGGATGAATGTTGTGAGAAGAAGTGCATGATCAGGGATTTGGGCACCCCTTTTTAACGTGGCAGCGTCCGGATTGACTCTATCGGATACGTTTGTGTGAAGCTACACAATGTGGTGAATGTTTTGGGTGTATCTGATAGAGCCAGGATTCTTGGGGCTTGAATGATGAGTGAATGGAAGCGTGGCCCATTGGATTGAGCAAATTTGGGCTGTCTGGACATTGCTACTCCTCACCTTGCCCTAGGGTGGGAAAGGAGGTCCGGATGATGATGATGTTGATGATGATGTGTGTGTATCATGTTTGTTTGTGTTATTTAGAAGTATACTGCAGTGTGTGTTTATTTGTAGGAGGTGGTGTCAACTCTTACTAGTTTGTTTTGATGAATGAGTATACTTTTTTTTTTTTTCCAATGACCTCAGCATACATGAACTAGATCTTGAAAATTAAAGCTTGTCAGTAACTGTTGGCATCTAAAATATTTATTAAATTCATATCACTTCATTGTACAATAATATTTTTGAGTATGCATCACATGTTTATTAGTAGCACATTCATTGCTTATATTGTACCACATTGCAGTAAATTACAGTATGTACAGGCTGACAAATCCATCCATCCATCCATCATCCACTCCTATGTCGCCCCACAGAGAAGCGTAGGAGCCCGGGGCTAGGCAAGTTGGTCTTGACATTTAAGATGAGAGTGACCAGCTTCACTCATCCCTGAGTGGCATTACGTGAGCAATAAACCCCAACCATCCCTTCGATATAAACCTTCACCGGCTCAATCCGATTAGAGTGCTGTAATTACCCACTAACCCCCCAGGCACCAAAATTTGGTTATATGGTTGCCACCCAGCATAGCAAATGGTTTCCTGGTGTACAGGAACCATTTGGCTTGTCATTCAGTGTAGAGTCACCCACAGGCAGAAGGACAAGGAAAGAATGAAGGAAAGAAAGCCAGAAGAGGATTGAAGGAAAGAAGGATGGAGGAGAGGAAAGGGCAGACACCCAAGAGCAGCACTACATCAAGTGAGTGGATGGTGAGTGCCTCCACCTACCACACACAGGCTGACAAAATTTCTTACATACTGTATACGCTGATCCCTTGGTAATCACGCATAAGTGGTACCAAATGTGGCACAAGATAATGAACTTGTGCTTTAACATATACACAGCCTATGAGATTTATCCTAATTGGTACCAGGCATTCCGAGTGCAGGACAAAATTTTCTCTTTTACAACAGTTTAGACCCATTAAATACATACATGCTGTTATAGTAAATACCAGAAACACACATATGCATGGTTAGGTTAATAGTGATGAAAAGGGCAAAATAAGGAAGAAATATACCATAGAGAGACTTGAGGTGGGCTTGAGGTAAGGGGTTTCCAGGCTAGGGGATGGAGCATTAGTGGACTGCATCACCTGGAATTAACTCCTCGAGAAGGACCTCATTCTTGAATCCCTCAAGACCATCAGAAATCACAGATGCTGCATATCATTGTTGGTAAAAACCAGCTTAGCCGTGCAATAATGATGTTTTTCAACTGAGAAATGCCCTATAATGGCAGGAGTGCAGATTTTCATTTTGCAGTTAAATAAAAAATCAGTATAACCAAAGAGATTGCTGTATAGATAACATTACTGTAAGTTATTTCCGATATTTTAATAATTTTTCATAGTACAATACACTGTTATAAACTTATGCAGTTATGCATGATTTTTTTTTTTTTTTTAGTGGGGTGTTTTTAAAACTTAAAAATAGTTATGCTTATCTACTGGTGTATTAGTACTGTATCTGAGTATACTGTGTGTAAAAGTCACAACCCATCCTACTTGCATGATTCATATATTCCTACTATATACGAGTACAGCATTGGGACCATCACCTTTTCATGCACCACTTGTGCTGAGATTTTTTGTATATAATCAGCATCATGTTATTCTTATGGTTTCCATGGAGTAACTGTCACCTAATGTTTTTTTTTTTTATGTATAAAGATATTTTCATAAAGAAAACTTGTACCTGTACTTAATCTGTGAATATAGAGTAGAATCCAAGTGGTACCATTCTCATTCTCAAGACCATCTCTAAAGGTGTATGTTGATAATTCCTTAGAGATTGCTTTTATTGTCACCATTCTAGTACAGTACACCCCCCTGGTACGTGCCTATATGGGCGGCGGAGGTGCTTGCGTACTAGGAATAAATAAACTACTGTAATGGGAAAATTAACATATGGCTGCCACTCCCTCTATCAGTGACCTTTTTGACCCTTTTGAGGGAAAATATCTAAGACATATACAGTACAGTACTTAAGATATAACTGAAAGGTAACAAGAGTATGGCTGCTCACCTTAATCAAAGAAGACAACAGGCTCGATGGAGGTAAGAAGGGGTTCCGAGGCAGGTGAGGCACTTAGCATGCACCCCCTGCACCACCCGATGCACCGCCAGCCACACCACCCGCCTCACCAACACTTTCACTAGCCACCTCACTCGCTTCCCTTGAATCCTTCTAAGTCTATTGATAACACCACCAACATCACCTCATCCTCTAGTTCCTCCCCAGGAATTGGCTCTGCAGAAGAAGGCACTGCTTCCTCAGGTTCCTGAATTTGGGTGGCCACTGAATGTAACGGTTGATGAGGGTTTGTTTCCTCCTGTTAATTTCTTGATGGTGCTTCTCTGTGTAGTAGCAGAAGGTTCCGTCTAGTGAACTCAGAACCTCTTCCATTCATTGCTGGCACAGTTCCATGCCCTTGAATTCCTCCTTGAACCTATTCAGGGCACATAGGATTCGACCAATCCTAGGCATTGGCAAATCACTCTCCATCACTTCCACTGCTTCTGTTCTGCTGTCAGGGTCCGTTGTTCAGAGTCTGCCTCGTGTAGTTGAGAGGCAAGTGTCGTACTCGGGGTTTACACTGGAAAACACCGGTTTTGGGCAGTTTTTTCCTGCTGCCTTGCATCGTGTGGGTGTGACGCATACTCTGGTTAGGAATATATTAAAAACATGTCCTCGCGCACTAGGGGTTTCACGTACTTGGAGCTCGCTTACTAGGGGGATGTACTGTACATACTTTTGTTTCTGTTTACATTTTCATTTCTTAATATTAAATGCAAAGTATATTTCCATGCAGTTATTGATGTACTGATTATCTCTTATCCTGAGAATTAATTTTTGTGAGTATTAGGTAAGCATGCACTTTACTTTAACCTGCCCCGTACCCACTTATTTATTACTAAACCCACCCCCAAAACCTGACAAATTTCCTTTGTGTGTGTATGTGTGTGCTAAAACCTCCACTTTTTATGGGAAACATCGAAAATTCATAGAGAAATCGCCCACCTGAGCTTAGAAATGCGATACAGGTAACAGTACCCTCACCTGGCTGATGCTGTATGGGGGCCCTGGCTCCAGAGAAAACGTATGTGAAGGCTAGCTATTCCAAAGCACTCATAGTAGGTGTTTATTTATTTATTTGGTACAGATTTATATGTAGTACTAGAGTATATTGGTTTTCACACATTGATATAGGCAATATAAGCGTTGTTCTTCACCCAGCACATCAAATTACTGCACCTACCATGGTGACGTTATCTCCTCATCACTTCTGTTCGTCACAACCTCTGGTGCCCCGTAATCTTCGTCCTCCACATTGGGAATCACTTTCTCCTTGAATTTTGTCATCGGAGAGACCGTGGTGCTACGTGTCTTTACTGGCCAGGTCACTGCTAACAGGTGAGTTGCGAGAAAATGGCGTGCCCCCAGAGGGGGGGGTTACACAGGATCAGGCAGTTTCCTTGCCTGGCTGGGGGTAGAGGAAGGTCTCCCACAAATGCCTACCAAAAATCTCCTGCGAAACTTGAAAAATGTGCAAATGACGGGCTTTTCAATTGCATAATGTACGATACACGTCATGGAGACTGAGCGTAAAAAGAAGTTGTGATGTGCATTGTACGTCGTCGGGACGAGGCAGGTTAAACAGTAGAAGCGCTTTACCAAATCAGCTCATCTTCCTGATAGTCTGTTATATTTTTCAGATTATTTCTGGGGTGGTAAATAAATGTTCCTTGTTAAATCTGTTTCCCCATTGTTTTTAGCTGTTAATCTGTGATGACTCTTGTTTGATTTGTCAGTGTAGTGGCGAAAGGGACTATCTTAACTCATGTGTGAAACTAAACCTAACCTAATCTAGCTTAACTGTACCAAATAATTTAACCTAGCCAAACCTAACCTAACCTAACCTACAGTTGGAGAACTGGGAAACAAAATCCTCCTTTGAGTATGTTGAGTAAGTTTTTTCCATGATGCTGGAAACTGTGATAGGTACGGCTTAAGGAACATGATGATGATAACGGCGGGGAGGGAGAGGGGGGATTTATTCAACAAGAAAAGGTAATTTACCACCCTGAAGTTGCTCACGTATTGCCACACAGGGATGAGTGAGGGTGGTCACTCTCATCTTAAATGTCAGGACCAAATTGCCTAGCCCCGGGCTTCTACGCTCCTCATTTGGCAACAAAGGATTAGATGGTGATGGTGATGATGAAAATAGTCATAAAAATACAGACAACAAACTGGAGGAATATGAATTGAAAGGGAGCCCCCACAAACTGGGAAAAGATGCCACCACTCGCCAGATAATGTAAAATGCAAAAGTGGGGTCAACTTGAATTACCTTCTATTATACAATTTTTGTGTTACTTTACTGAAAATAGGATAATATATTGATTTATCTACATATAATACTGGAGAAAAAATGGCCTCTTTATCAAATATAACAGAAATGGACGGTTGCGTCCATCTCAGTTTAGGGACAGTTTACATGTGATTATTATATTATGTTGCCTGAGTATTGATCATTGTCATGTTTTTAGGTGGTGAATGTTCATCTGTAAGGAAATATGGTAAATGGGTATAACAAAATTATATTTTACATAACAATTGAAGGAAATATGGTACTTAACCCATCCAGTCCTGACTGATTTTTTACCCAACACACCCTCAGAACCCGACCGATTTTCAACTTTTTTTTTTTTTTTTTTTGCTCAAACCTCTGCTTTTGGTGAGAAACATCGAAAGTTCATGGAGAAATCACCCTCCTGAGCTTATAAGTGTTGGTACAGGTGTCAGTCAGCCTTACGTTTTCCTTCTTTCTCAGGGTACCTGGCTAGAGAAAATGAACTATGGAAGGGTTAACTAATTTAAGCCACTTTAAATTACATATTTATTTATTTATTTGGTACGAATTTATGTGTAGTACAAGTCTATATTGGTTTTCACACAATAATATAGGCAATAAAAGCATTGTTCACTCACCCAAAACCCCAGCATATGGCACCTTCCTTTACGACATTACCACCTCATCGCTTCTGTTGGTTTCTCCCACTAGCTTCTTTGTTTCTTTGTCCTCCACCTCAGGAATCACTTTCACCGTGAATTTCGTCATTGGAGAGACCGTGGGGCAACATATCTTTGCTGGCCAGGTTACTGCTAACAGGTGAATTGCCGAGTGTGGGGGGGAGGGGAGGTCAGGTGGGGCCAGACATTATCCCTGCTTGACAGCAGGTAGAGGAAGGTCTCCCAAATATGCCTACCAAAAATCACCCGCGAATGTTGAAAAATGTGCACACGACGGGCCTTGCAATTGAGTGATGTACTATGCACGTCGGTGGGTCTGTCTGAAAAAAGTAGTGACGTGCATTGTATGTCGGTGGGATTCGGCAGGTTAAACAATCGAAGATCATATGAACACACTGAGCTAACGTGAAGGCGCTTTCTCATGGGTAGCATGGCGTCACCAGGGGCCCAAGGCGGCGCTGATGATGTGTATACACCACACCTGATGCCCGTGCCTTTTGAAATCTGCTGATGAATCCAGAAAATATAGTGTCATGGTCCACTGCGCAGCCAAAATATTTGCGGAAAAATAGAGTGTAGCAGAACTGAGACGTTTTCTCAAAGCAAGAGGAATACCATACCTTTAAAAATTCGGGTCGCTGATCTCAGCCCCGTAAGATTTCGGCCGTACAGTTCTTACTATTATTAAGTGTATAATGGATAGAATCATGTCAGGATTTGCCAAATGAAAGATTACGATCTTTGGATACTGTATGATAAATTTTTCCAACAACTGAGATTCAGAACACCCAGTATAAATGTGCTGAATGCAAACACACGCAATATGCTTTCATGGCTTTTAGTAAGCTCTATGGAGAACTTTTCAGCGTAAATATCATTTGGAGCATCAATAAAATATCTAAGATGAATATAATACTGGTATAATGCTTTATGCATGAGTAGTAATCCCGATAGGAGTTTTTTTATAAGACAGTACACCAGCTTTGAGCGAGTAGTGACTCCACGCTATTTAGTGATCAAGCGAACACTAGCGACTTTCAATGAGTTTACGGGGGCTCTAATTAGTAAGGTTTTTCTGCTCCTTAAAGTAAAGTGTATATTTACCGCATATCATATACCGGAAATTAACAGGAATATTTTTATGTATTTGGTGAAAAAAATTTCAGCAAAATGTTTTTATCATTTCTTTAATCTAACACTAATTTTATACAGGTACTGTACAGTACCTTTACACTGTTGTATTTGGTAACTTTAAATTAAAGCTGTCATGAATGAAAACAGTTATACTAGCATCTTGTATTTATCTTCCATTGTGAAGATTGACACACTGTTAATGAGCATGAGATATTGTACAGCTCCACTGTCATACACAGGCAGCATCGTGGTGCATCATTAATAAGTTCCTGCATTACACGATCCATTTGTTTGTTATTAGTCCATTACAAGTGCCATGTTCCAGATGATGTTATAGGAGTTTTTCATAGTCACTTGCCTGTACCAACATTTGCCAACAGGTGCTGTTACATTTCTTAGCTGTATACAGTTCAGTATAGTTTTTGGGTGTCCAAGCAAGCCAGATTGACAAGGTATAATATGAACTATTCGACTTCAGACCTGTTTGTACCCAACATCATTCACTTCATCAGGTACTTAGTTTCTCACTCTTCCCCATAATTAAATCAGTGTACTGTTGATGAGATCCACAAAGTTATTAGCCCATAAACTGCAGCAGACTGGAAATCTGAAGTGCTCCTTATGCACACATTCAAAATAATTTTAAAGTTTTGCATTCGTTTATGTGTCTTGCTAGTTGATAAAGGATGTGATAAAGTACTGTATGGGTATATCAATTTTCAAGTTGATAGATGTCATTGTGTAGTCGCTACAGTGTGCTGAAGTTTGGTATTTTGTAACCTCCAAAATAAATATGCAAATATATTTATATGTATATACAGTATATGTATGTATACAGTACCCTTGCACAGTGAACGAGTTTATGGGTGGCAGACGAGCTCATTCACTGTGAAATTGAATTCGTTCACTGTGAACGACACATCTTATGGGAAAAATGACATATGGGCGGCACCACTCCCTCAAAGTCCACTTTGTGAGCCATAGAGATGTACTAAAGGGCACATTTCAAACACATACAGTGCAGATATATTAAATATAAAACACATATGATATTTGCCTTAAATGGAGCAGATGCCAGTCCTGATTGGCTTGAATACAGGTGGTTCCGAGACTGGGAGATACACTTGGTGTGACCCTGCCACATCACTTTCCATTCCTTCGTTCCTGTCACCAGTCTCGCCCTCATCACCCGACTGAACCACTTCTCCACGTGTCTCTGCCTCATTAGCCTCCCCAATAAGACTTTCAAAGTCCAAAAATGACACCACTGACATCACATCATCATCATCCTCCCCAGGAAGTGTTGCAGACGATGTAGAGGCAACTGGCTCCTGTTGTTCTTGAGTTCGGTATTAGCGTGTGAGTGTTTGTTTTCTTCTTGTGACTTCCATATCGAGCCTTTCAGTGTAATAACGAAATTTAGTTTCTACTCTACTGAGCACTTCCTGTGCCCTAAGGTAGCTGGTTTCATTTGCCTTGACCTCTTCCCTCAGAACATTCACTGCTGCTAGAATTTTACTGAACTTCATCATAGGCAAATCTTCATCCTCCATTGGATTCTGCTCAACAGGTTGCTCAGATCTGGCCTCTTGTGCAGTGTCTACTGGGGGGGGGGGGGTTGTTCAATTTAGGAGGTGGCAGTTATGGCCTACTCTCCCCCGATTTCGTTCTCTCGTGGTTCAACTTGTTCATTATGGTTTTGTGGACCTGATTATCCCCTGCTCGTTCACTAAGCAAATCATTTACTCTGAATTCATTCACTGTGCGAGGGCACTGTATATATACAGTACCCTCGCATCCAATACAGGGACTATAAATATTAATCCAATATGTTGCTGTAATACGGTTGCATACGTCCAATATGGAACCAACGGTTCATAACGGCCCAAATCCGAGGAGAATACAGCTATGACGGTCTCACCCGGTCCAACATGGTTCCCTCGCCCTGGAGAGTGACGTGGTTGAGATGTTGTCCAATAAAATATTGGCATCTGGTCACGTGATGTGCAAGCAGGGATTCCTTTTGTCTCCCTCATTAGAGCGTCATGGACACACTTACCGCGTGTTGCACTCAGTGTTTGCTCCTAGGTTATTGCCTCTCCTTATGTAACCATGCCTAGGAAACCGTCTGCTAACCCCTTAATGCTCCACCATCTACCTCAGGCTACTAAGCTGGAGATAATTGTGCTACATGTACTAAGCTGGAGATAATTGTGCTACATGTACTAAGCTGGAGATAACAAGCTCAGAAATACATTTTCAAGGTGAGGAAATTTGTTTTGGTGCCAAAATAGGTCAAGGTTGATGTTTTTAGAGGTATTTTTTGAAGATTTTGTGACTATTAATTTTTTCCATAAGGTCTTGTGTTGGTCCAAGACGTTTCTCGTCCAAGACGGGGCCCTCATGTGACAATCTTACCGACTTGGATGCGAGAGTACAGTATATATATATACAGTATACTGTATTTATATATACAGACATACATACATACATACAT
>JAGKTI010001454.1:74356-84645 GCA_018397915.1 Birgus latro | reverse complement strand
TATTCTAGTATCACTTCACCTCAATTTATTTCAATACATTTCTGCAATGTTAATATCACTCTTCAACACTGTCGTATACCCTAACTCAATACTTCTCCATAAAAATACTTAACTTATTACACTCGTTGTTCCTTTCACCATTGAGCAATCAAGTTAATTTAACAATCAGACAAACTATCTGGCCCGTCCTGTTACACCCTACCACGAGTCTACAGTATACTCTTAATATTCTTCACAGTGTATTTCACTTTCCTCTCTTTTTCCGTTATCTCCTCTCAGTTCCACTTTCCTCTAAGTTCTCTAACAAGGATATCTACTCACTATTACCGTACAGTACCAAGACATCACCAGTCTTCGTCGTGGTAGGGCGCTTTAGGCGGGTTTCTAGCTAAGCTCCTCTCAGGTCCGTCTCGACTCTCTGCCCTCTCAGCGTGTTCTGGCTCTCAGCCCTCTGTCTCTCCCTCAGGCAAAGTACAGAGGCCGGAAGTGGGCGTATACTCTACATATCCTTCGTTCACCTCTTCTCGGTGTTCCCAGTCGGGCCTGGTCCACAACATTTTGAAACAGTGTCCACTATACAATGTTAATTCCTCTTGTCTCTAGGCCGGAAGTAGGCGTATATTCTATAGATATAGGGCACACGCCACGCCACTGGGTCGTGCCCGCCCAGCTCGCTAATCTATTGTAGACAGTACAAGGCTACTCGAGTTCATTCACTATTCATTTTCTGTTATTCATTATTCACTGATCTGCGGCTTCTTCCATCTTTTCAAGGTGCCGCAGGTAACAATATTTGTCACGTAACGTTTTCCGATATCCTTTATCCCTCACTGACTGTTGTGGATGACGTGGTTGTGATATGGTTGGTTGTGGTTGAATGGTGGGTGAGTTAACCACGTCGTCAACGTTATCGTCGTCCTCATTCTCGTCCTCTTCCGTATGGCTGTAACTGTTGCCACAGCTCGCTGTGCGGCGACATTCTCTGATGCCAAGAATGTCACGTCCTCGTGACATCTCCTGTTGACGAAACTCCTCGAAGGCCCACGATTCCGTACGTTGAAGAATGGGTAGTCGGAAGGTGGCTTGGTGTAAGCGATAGCAAAGAAAAGCTATTACAACAATGACCAGGTTGACCAGGATAACCAAGCTAGCTACAAGTGCATGAGTTGTCCAAGGTGTAACAGCATTTGGGTGGTGACGCAGGGGTTGAATGACCTTCATACGATGGATAAGGGTCTGCAGTGGAAGGGAGTCACCCAGCTCGACATCCTTTTCTGTACTTTGGAATGACAAATTCAATAAAACAGATTTTTCGAGGGGCGTCAGAGATACATTCATGGGAATTGCTATGGGGGTGATCTTTAACTCTTGCTCTCTAATAACTGTGGCATAAGCAGGCAAAATCAAGGCACTGCTGTGAGCACTACATCCTTCACCTAGGGCAAGTAAGCCTGTATGTTGAGCTACATGCTCTGACTGAGACTCTACTTTATTAGGGCATATGAGAGTAAAGTGAATGGGGTAGGGCGTAGAAAAAGCCCAACCAGTTTTATATCTTATGAAAACTGGGTTAAAACTCTTTAGCACAACTTTGGAGCACAATTCACTAGCCTCAGGCTTAGCCAAAAACAATGCAGTTTCACACGTTAAAACAGAGGTATCATATATTGGTCTTAAAGGTGGACATATTAATAATTGACCATGCTCTCTACACAAATCAAATGACTCTAGCGTTACATAATGTCTTCTGGTTTGGCTGATCGCCAAATATTGAGCAACTCTATCATGACGAACAAAGTATGGTGTGTCTGGGACTCTGAAAGGTAGAGACGTTATCTGATACACATCAAAAATGTCATCAGGATCACCCCTCAAGGGTACTAGTAGGTAGAAATTCAATGTTTGAGAACTAGAAGATCTTCGTGGAACCACAGTTATAGCATCCTGATAAACAGCTAAAAATTCTAAATGTGCAGGGTATAACAGACCAAGTTTTAACAAGGAAGCTTCTCTCAAAGGTGACAAAAGCACCGAATTGGGAACTAGGAATGATGAAAATTTCCCTGCCAACATTTTTTCTAGACCTAACTTTAAACCAAAATGATCATTCTGTATGTCTATTAAAGCAAGGGACAATTCAGTCATAGCCTCTGTTATCCTTATTTCCTCCTCATCCTTTAGTGTCAACAAGCTAACCTGTCTAACTAAGTAGTTAGAGACATTAGCAGCCTTCTCTAATCGCTGTATAGCTCGTTGCATGGCACGCATGTCTCTTACAGTGGCGTTTAATATTTCAGAATGTAAATTAAGTTCTAGTCTCTCCTCCTCTGTGAAAGATTCTATATTACCTAGCTGGTGGTGAATAAGATCTATCTGCTCTTGTGTTGCTGTACCAAACAAAGCATTAGAAATGGTTCCCAATACATTAAAGGCTCCTCGCTTACTGCGAGATCCCAACGGGGTGGTGGCATCATTTAATAATGAGGACAAATAATCATTAAGAGAGTGAAACAATTTAGCAAACTCCAAATCAAAAGACGTTAATGCCTTCCATAAAACGTTAACAATAACTGATGAATCATCCATGTGGTCTATTGACCATGCAACATCGGCAGCTAGTTCACGAGCACGCATCAGGGGCTGATAAAACTCATCTAGGTTAATAACATAAGGTATAATAAAAGAGTTTCCTGTAAAGTGGGCCTGACGTTGTGCGGTGAATGCAAGTCTCGCTCTCACTGGTAGATCTTCCCATGCTTGACTTCCAAGTCCTCTGATGATCACTGTCAGTAGGACCTGTAAAAAAGTTCAATTTTATTTTTTGTACTCTATAGGCTTATCCATAATATTAGGTAAGTCTGTTGCTCGTCCTTTAGACCTTAAACTATAGGTTCTACTTCCTCCTTCAATCAAATCGGCTACTGCACCTTCTTCTTGCTCCACGTGCAAGCTCTGCACACTTGGAATACTTGGCACACTTGGAATACTTTCCTCTGTTTCCTGCTGCAATTGTGAGGCATTTTCTTCTCCCGCCCTTTTTACGTCTAAAATATCTCTCAATTCATAATCCTGCACTTCCTCTGGTGGTAGAGCACCCTCATGAATGGGATATGCTCTCCGTACATTACCATTCATTGTCTCGTCTACACTATCTTCATGGGCTAATTTGACCCTGTCTGTGTGAACTTTCATGACTCTCCCCGTGTTTATGTCTACCAGTTTCACTATCACATCACTAATTTTCCCTTTTACTCTAAAAGGTCCATCATATAGGGGTTGAAGTTTCTTAGGCTCTCCTGGCTTGGGAATCTTTCGTACATAAACCCTATCTCCTGTACAAATCTCTTTCAACTTCGCTCTTGATGTCTGTTGCTTCTCCATGGCCTCCTGACTTTCCTCAATGTACCTCAAACACCTCCTAAAGGTACGATTAGCCTTAATGGTCATTTCATTCTTATAATTATCCAGATCATAGTAGATCGGTTCCTGTTTTATGACATCATACGGGACACCAGGGTCCCTGAGGAACATGAGGTAGAATGGGGATTCTTTCAACACTCTGTGATATGCTGTGTTATATGCCCACGTGGCGAAGCACAACATTGAATCCCATATTTGCGGATTATCCCCTACTAAACTCCTTAAGTACTTTACTACTGTGGCATTGGCTCTTTCAATCACCCCATTGGCAGACGGGTGATACGCTGTTGTCGTTGTACTTTTTGTCTGAAGCAACTCAGCTATCCCTTTTAGAGTGGCATTGACGAACTCTGTTCCTTGGTCTGTGACCATCCAGCGAGGTGCTCCATGAACACACACTACGTTTTTTACGAACGCTTTGGCAACCTCATCAGCAGTTTTCGTGCGAAGCGGGACGGCTACCAAATATTGTGTCATCACATCTATTACTGTCATAATATATTTATATCCCTCTTCACTTGAATTTATGGGGCCGATCAAGTCCATATGAATTTTCTCAAAGGGTACTCCTACCCTAGGGTATCGCTGCAACGGCGCCGGGGCGTCCCCCGACGGCTTGAAGCGGTTGCAAGTAAGGCACGCCTTGCAATAACTCTCAACATCTCTACTCATCCGTGGCCACCAACTAAATCGTTTTAGTCTTTCTAGAGTTACTTTGATTCCTCCATGACCTACAGTAGGTAATTTATGAGCTATTTCTAGAGCACTCTGTTTGCATTCGTCAGGAGTTACGACTTGTTTTAGACTCTCATCATACTCATTGGTATCGTAATGATAGAGTAATCCATCTTCAACTATGAACTCACTAGTACTAACTCCTAGTGTTCTGTGTGCATCTTTAATTTCTTCTCTAGTCACTTCCACTGCTCCATCTCGTAAACACTGAAGATATCGTTCCTTCATTCTCTTATACAATGGATGCGCATCCTGTCTGGGTCTCACTACCAACTCTCTCCATCTTATTATGTCTCCCTCTCTATCTTTATCGATCCTGGATATTTGATAATCTTCTTTTTCATACTCACTATCATCATCATCATCTCTGGTTCTCTCTCTTACCTTTGGTTTTGTACCCGTAACTGCAAGAACTCTGTCTTCCGATAACACTTGACCTCGAAGTCTATATAAGGCATCTGCTACAACATTATCTTTGCCTGCTATATAGGTTATGTTAATATCATACTCGGCAACCAAAAGTTGCCACCTAGCAATCCGTCCACTATGGCTAGTTGTTTCCAGCAGCCAGACCAGGGGTCTATGATCCACACGAAGCTCCATCTCGTAACCCAATACTATGCTCCTATTTACCTGGAGACCATATACTATAGCCAAAGCCTCTCTCTCTACAGTGCTATACTTCACTTCAGCAGAGTTTAACCGTCGGCTGAAATAAGTGATAGGCCGTAAATGACCTGCGTCATCTTCCTGCTGTAATACTCCTCCTATAGCCGAAGAAGAAGCGTCTGTAGTCAGCACAAATTTCTTAGTGAAGTCTGGAAACTGCAAAGTCACTCCTTCAAGAAACTCGTGTTTCAGGGTTTGGAACGCAGTCTCTGCTTCAACACTCCATTGTATCGGGGTGTTATCTCTCTTTTTATTCTTTCTACCACCTGTCAATTTAATGAGTGGCCCAGCTTTCTCAGTGTAACTCTGAATATACCGTCGGTAATAATTGGTCATTCCGAGGAAGGACTGCAATTCACAGACAGTTTTGGGAGTGGCTATATCACGAATAGCATTCACCTTTTGGGGTTGTGGCTTTATGCCTGTGGCACTAACAACATGTCCCAAATAGTCCACTTCTGACTTAAAAAAGTGACACTTGGATAACCTTAGAGAAAGATTTGCATCACTTAATCTTCCCAGCAGTGTATCTAAATTCTTTAAATGTTCCTCCCAAGTCTCGCCCTGAATGATTATGTCATCCAGGTACACATGTGTGATGGAGCCCGTAAGCCCAATCAACACATGGTTAATNGCCTTCTCAGCGTAACTCTGAATATACCGTCGGTAATAATTAGTCATTCCGAGGAAGGACTGCAATTCACAGACAGTTTTGGGAGTGGCTATATCACGAATAGCATTCACCTTTTGGGGTTGTGGTTTTATGCCTGTGGCACTAACAACATGTCCCAAATAGTCCACTTCTGACTTTAAAAAGTGACACTTGGATAACCTTAGAGAAAGATTTGCATCACTTAATCTTCCCAGCAGTGTATCTAAATTCTTTAAATGTTCTTCCCAAGTCTTGCCCTGAATGATTATGTCATCCAGGTACACATGTGTGATGGAGCCCGTAAGCCCACTCAACACATGGTTAATCACTCTCTGAAACGCAGCTGGCGCTTCCTTTAGTCCAAAGGGAAGCACATTGTACTCCCAGTGACCTTCAGAGGAAAAGGCTGTCTTTTCCTTACAATCCTCTGTTAATGGTATCTGATGGTACCCCTGACGGAGGTCCAAACAGCTGAAGTAACGACTCTTTCCCAGCTGTGCTAAGATGTTCTGGATGTTAGGTAGAGGGAATCGATCCTCTCTGATATTAGCATTCAGCTTTCTAAAATCCAAACATAATCTCAATCCGCCATCTTTCTTAGCTATAGGCACCAGGGGTGCATTGTAAGGACTTCAGGAGGGGCGTATAACTCCTTGCTCCAACATAGTTTTCAAGCTTTCCTTAACTTCCTCATGATACTTTACTGGTATAGGATAAGGTTTTCTATAGGCTACTTCCGGGGTCACCATTATTATTTCATGATAGTAGTAAGGGGTTACATTCAAGGGTTCATCCTCCAATGCGAACACTGTCGGATATTTCATTATCAGCGCTCTCAGAGCTTCATTCTCCTTACTCATCAAATGTGGGGAAAACATACTATCAACTAAGGCAAACAGTCTCTTCGTTCGTGCTCTCTCAGTTGCTCTAGTCTCTCGCATCATAACTCCTGATACAATTTCTCCTAGGCCTTTCTGTTTATTCTCATTTATATCCCACAAGACTCTACCACACGGCCTTATATGACCCAGACATGTACCTTCTTTGAGTTCGATCCTGTCCGGACTAGGATTGACGAACCTCACCTTAAAATGAAATCGCGATTTCTCTCGTGCCTTCTCTACTCTCACTAACTCTTCTCGTTCTGGGATCCCAGCTTTCTCCTGTAATAGTACTAATCCTGGACACAATGTAGATGCCAACATATTTCCTTCCTGAGGTTCAAAGATAGCCGCTTCGCCCGACCGCATTCTTACCTCTAAAATGACGGTACCGTAAGTCCAAGGACCTAGCTCCGTACTCGTCGGTATCACAGCTTTGACTACCTCTACGTCAGCTTCTGACTCACTGTTCACTGGTGCCGCTCCTTTATACTCTAGAGGGACAATATTCACAGATTCGCCCTCTATATACAAGGCTAGAGGATTCGTTAGTAACTCCATCCTAGTGCGGAGCATAAAATCCATCCTAAGCAACATGGGTGCTGGTAAGCCTAAGCTTCCTACTATAATAAAAGTATGAGCATACCACTTATTTCCAATCCGCAGTTCAACCTTTATAGTTCCATCAGTCAATATCTCATCTCCACTTACGTTAAATAACTTAACCGTTTCCTCTGATGCCCAGACATCCTGCTCAATGCTCCTTTTTAACTGTTGATATTTTCCTCTCGTAATCAATGACCTAGCAGCTCCTGTGTCAATCAAGGCTACGACACTTTCATTTAGGCCTTTCACATTCACCATCATTGCGACCAACCTCTCGTAGCCCACGAGTGAGGCGATCGGAATTGGGTCGGCGTTTTTTTTTTTTTTTGTTGAGTCCAAGGTGCTGCGCCTGACTGTCTTTCACCTGTCGCCTGTCCCCATGGATCACTTCTCCCTCTTCCTCTATTATCTCCTCTTTCCCACTCTTGCGCTTTCCCTCTAGCTAACCAACACTGTCGTGCCTGGTGACCAGGTTTATTGAAGTGATAACATCTTCCTGGCTGATTACCAGTAGCGCCTGTCTGGCCAGAGGTAGGAAACTTCCAGTTGCAGTCTCGACCAATGTGACCTCTACCGTAGCAGTAATAACACTCAGCCATGGGGCAATTCTTAGCAATGTGTCCTGTCTTTTTGCATGAATAACAAGTCATAGGTGGAGGGGCACCCCCTCTTACTCCTTGAGCTCCACCACTTTTGGGGCCAGTGCGAGGTTTCGGCTTTTCTGTCGTCACTGCATTTATATTTGGTTTATTTTTCTCTGTCCTCTCTAACAATTTTAACTTGGGGTGTGTCTCTGCATACCTTAGCATGGCTGCCAAGATCCTATAAGGGTCGTCACGCTCCACATCGCTCAACATGTCTTGCACCTCCGGCGGTACACTCTTAAGCAGCACTCCGGCGGCCACCTTATCAACTACATCTGCGTGACCTGGCTGTACCTCGTTCGCTTGAGTACTCAGAGTTTCAAGACGCACAAAGAATTGGTGAAACGTCTCTGTGGGAGAGCGAACGGTAGATCCCAGTTCACTTAAAAGTGTACTGGCTCGTACATCAGGAGGATAAATTCTTAAAAATTCAGCTTTCACAGCTGTCCAATTCGCACCGACCTTCTTAATCGTATTGAGGAGATGTGAATAAGCAGCGTCTATGCTATGAGTTTTAGCTAGCTCCAATCGACCTTCATCAGTCCAAAGGGGCCCCACTGTCATATCATCTATAGTCTGTAACCAACGCCTCGCGCTTGTGATGCATCTATACTGAGGGAAATCCGGCGATATTACCTCTCCACCACAAAAATAAGGAAGACCCGTTATCTTAGCATAATTATTTACGGCGTTGCCAGTTAGAGTCTGACTCAATTTGTCGGCGAGATTCTGCAAAGGGTCTACGGCAGCGGCAGGGGCGGCAGCAGCCGCACCTCCTACTGGAGAGTGTGATCTGCTCATGTTAACTTCTCTAACTCCCCCAAAATAATCTAACAAATGATCAGAAAACACGGAGTCACACCGGGGTGGGGCTTGAACACGAAGATTCACAAGATACTGGTGTAACGCTTCCTCTGATGCGCACCTACGTAACCTAAACCACGCTTCAGGACTCTGTATTAAACCACGAGACACTGGAGATGGAGAACGTGGAGGGCTTGGGGGACCAATATTCATAACAAGTCTGAATAATAAGTTTTTTCACCTTAGAATCCCACCACAGCTGTCACCAGTATGTCGTGTCTCACTTGCTTACTCTACTCTTTACCTTTATTAAGTTTGATTTGGTAGCGCTGAACAGGCACAAGTGAGGAACCCGACACACCACTACAAACAATCACTATTTCATTTAAGGCCAGCGTTACGTGGGAGCGTTTCTTTCCTTATTAAGAGGAAGGGGTTCTAGGGTTACTCAAACTAAGTTTCTCCTTTTTCTTTATCTACAGTTTATGTACACTTTATACACCAAGTCAAAACAATCCACTAATCTGGTCCACTCTATGAACTCCAAGTTATATAATTACTCTATGCTCTTACTCCACAATAAAGCTATTAAATCATGCCACCTCACAATGATAATCAACAGTACCACTAAGTTTCATTTAACAAGTCACAATTCACGAATATTATCACTCGTCACTGAAGACAATACTCTTTCGTACCAAAATAAAACTATGAGTAATATGGTTACATACCAGGCAATACTAAGGGTAATATTCTCTTACACATAGGATAATACCAAGAACGATACTCTAACACTCTATAATCTCACCCTAACATTGTTATTACTAGTACATCAATCTCTATAACACTTTATTCTAGTATCACTTCACCTCAATTTATTTCAATACATTTCTGCAATGTTAATATCACTCTTCAACACTGTCGTATACCCTAACTCAATACTTCTCCATAAAAATACTTAACTTATTACACTCGTTGTTCCTTTCACCATTGAGCAATCAAGTTAATTTAACAATCAGACAAACTATCTGGCCCGTCCTGTTACACCCTACCACGAGTCTACAGTATACTCTTAATATTCTTCACAGTGTATTTCACTTTCCTCTCTTTTTCCGTTATCTCCTCTCAGTTCCACTTTCCTCTAAGTTCTCTAAGAAGGATATCTACTCACTATTACCGTACAGTACCAAGACATCACCAGTCTTCGTTGTGGTAGGGCGCTTTAGGCGGGTTTCTAGCTAAGCTCCTCTCAGGTCCGTCTCGACTCTCTGCCCTCTCAGCGTGTTCTGGCTCTCAGGCCTCTGTCTCTCCCTCAGGCAAAGTACAGAGGCCGGAAGTGGGCATATACTCTACATATCCTTCGTTCACCTCTTCTTGGTGTTCCCAGTCGGGCCTGGTCCACAACATTTTGAAACAGTGTCCACTATACAACGTTAATTCCTCTTGTCTCTAGGCCGGAAGTAGGCGTATATTCTATAGATATAGGGCACACGCCACGCCACTGGGTCGTGCCCGCCCAGCTCGCTTATCTATTGTAGACAGTACAAGGCTACTCGAGTTTATTCACTATTCATTTTCTGTTATTCATTATTCAATGATCTGCGGCTTCTTCTATCTTTTCAAGGTGCCGCAGGTAACAATATTTGTCACGTAACGTTTTCCGATATCCTTTATCCCCCACTGACTGTTGTGGATGACGTGGTTGTGATATGGTTGGTTGTGGTTGAATGGTGGGTGAGTTAACCACGTCGTCAACATTATCGTCGTCGTCCTGATTCTCGTCCTCTTCCGTATGGCTGTAACTGTTGCCGCAGCTTGCTGTGTGGCGACACCACCACAACAACAACACACCACCACCACCACCACCACCACCACCAC